>JAQFZC010000125.1:0-79368 GCA_034695205.1 Dicyrtoma fusca | reverse complement strand
GCTTGGGAACATTTTTTCCGGGAACATTTTTTCACCGTCTGTCATTTTTGGGAACATTTTTTCCGGGAACATTTTTTTCTGGGAACATTTTCTCCTAGAATCGTGTAAGCATGTTTACGTGTGCTTTAATAAAAGTAGGCATCTCCGCGGCATTTTTTCGCTTTTTATTAAGTTCAACATAGCAAAGGTAGGTAGCGACATAGATTTCGCTCTCTAATGGTGGTGGTCGTAAGTGTACGCACACACAAACACAATTAGAATTCTGTGTTTTACCGTTGATTTGAGATGCAAGCCCATTTGCTTAATGCTCGTAATAATTCTTTCATGCATTAGAGGAGCTGTAGCTGGAAAGATGCAAATGCAGTATGGACGGTAGAGTGTGGGACTTGAGATTTGGTTGGTTCTGAAGATTTTTTGTGTCCCTTATCTGGGTAACAAAGCAAGTGAATCTGACTGTGGTTGTTGCTTATAAATAATATGCTTATGCATCGCTGACAGGATGGCTAAATGCTAGAGATTCGGTAATGTAGAAGAATGGTCGTAGTCATTCCAGTTTGTAAGGAGAACATATTGTCGGTGAAGCAGCATTGTGGTTAATTCCAGTGCCCGCTTAAAAGAATTTTGATGTAACACCCGTCAACTTTTTAATTGTTTTTATAAAAAGTATGTGTATTTGTAGATACCACTTTTACTTTTTTCCAGAGTAGTTAATACCTCTTCAAGAATGGTAAAACTAGTATTTAGAACTGGCATTTCCAGTTGTTCAAAAATGTATTAAAGTGTGATTTACACTTTTTGTGAACACTGGTTAAAAGGAAGCTGTTGGGATTTTATCAAAGTAGTATTAAGGGGACGCTGGACCTGCTGTTACGCGGGAAATGGACTTAACCCACAATGCTTCTTCACCGACGATAGGGAGGTGCATATGTGTGTAAATTTCATTGAATGCATAAAAAGTAATTTACGGATCTGTGTTTGTCGCGGTGTGTAGTGCTGAAGGGTGGGTTTGCTGGCTTGTGTGTGTCTGGTGTGGGATAGGGAGTGAGGCTGGCTACAGATAGAGAGATAGAGATGGGAAGGGAAAGGCTGTTTATTTTCTTCTGCCTCTGCCCTTCATGCATTGAGCATTGTTCTAGGGTAATTTATTTCTTTCCAGGTCCTCCCTCACGAAATACTCACATTGGTATTCTTTGGTCATTATGTTTTATGGTTGCGGGACACTCGGGTTTCCCTGGAATTAATTCCTTTAAGTTTCCACCTGTGCATTGCTCTGTCTTTTTCAATGTCTCCTGTTTTTCCTTGTGGTCTCATTCCCCGTTTGTTTCTGGTTATTTTCCCTCGTATTGCACACTGCATCTAGTGCCCACATATAAATATATGAAATTAACTCCAGTCATTCTGCACACACTTCCTTCCCGTCCAGATTGAGCAGGTAAAATCTATATAGTATTATTACTATCTGCAAGAGCATTAACAAAATCTTTTGCATCCTCGCATGAACTCCGTAAGGATACAAAGAAAAGATTTTTGATTTATAAATACTATATTGCTTTGTCTTTATATTATATTGGGCTTCGCATGTGCTAAGCATATAGGTATGTGAATTTCGCTTGCGGCCATTGTTAGTGCTGTGTGCAGATGGAGATGCAAGTCTTGTCCTTCCCTTAATGTGGTCCGGCAGGGTGGTAGTAATCTATCTTCATGGGAATGAAAGGAGGAAAGTAGTAAGTTGCTTTTGCTCTTACCTGTCCATCCTTACAGCCCTAGCTTTACAAATGTGAGATAATCAAAGGACATTGAGCATATAGGCTTATAGCTTTCCCAATCTCAGTCTGACTAGAGAAGTTAGCCAGGCATTGCACATTGGATCGAACAAAATCAATACAACCTGACGCGTACTGGAAGGAAGAAATAGTTACGTCCAAATCCAATGATTTACTCCCTGACTTTGAAAATACTGCACTACATGCATTGCATTGTACAGTACTTGCACTTGCTCCCTTGCTGTATCTGATACATGGCCGTGGTACGGGTTTTCGTATTTTGATTGGAGCTGGGAAATGGGAATGTTCTTGAGTTGAGTTGGGCTGGTTGTGGTGGAGTGTGCATAGGTAGACATTAGCATATGTGCGTAAACAGCTTTTGCCCTGTGTGTGCAACGTTTAACGCGGGGAACAGGTGCACCTTGTCATGTTTTTATTAAAGGAAGATCTCGCAGACTAGGCATGCGGTGTCATCCCGAGATGAGTCCTGGTCCTGGCCCTGATGTGTTCTTTAGAGCCAAAAACTGGAATTTAGTTTTATTTTTCTCTTTTCTCCTCAGTCTGCATCTCCTTTCCTTCCCGTCATTCAAGTGTTTCAGTTTGAACTTGAATGCTCATTCTGAGTGAGCACCCAACTTGGCTTTGGCTTGTCAGACTGTATCTGATGCAGTCTGCACAACTACGCACTGCACTGGGACATTCATCATAGATGAACTCTCTCGCACTGGCGTGGAAGAGAATAGGCGACGGGATGCTAAAAAATAGTGCTGGATCTGTATCTACCTCCCTTTCAATGGTCTATGCTACGTACATATCGTTGGTAAAGTTGCATTGTGGAGCAAGTCCAGCGATCGCTCAATGTCATTTTCCAACAATCACTGCCTGCGCACTGTTCACTTTGCTTACAAAAGACGTACAAATATACTGTTTTTTCTTACAGCTGGAAGCTGTAAATATGGTCATTTACACCTTTTAAAAATAGAAAAACTGGTATTTACACTTCCAAAAATGTCCAATAAAGTGGGATTTGCCCATTTAAAAATGTGCGAATCTGGGGTTAAGATTTTTTTAAACTAGTAAAAATGGTTTGTTACTCTTTTTGTAAACAAATTATAGACAGTGCATGGTTGCGGCTTTCTTGAAAATGACATGGTTGGAAGTACTGCTTTAAAGCTGGGACTGGACTTATCTCAGAATGCTACTTGAGAGACGCTATGTGCGTCCCGTGGAAAGTGCAGACTGGAGGATGATATTGTGCTTGGGGATTGTGTGCGTCTTGTTTGTTGGGCTTGTCTGGAGGAAAGTGAGTGCGTGTAGCGTCTTTTGTATGCAAGAAAGTGTTAACATTTGGACAAAATGTAAGATCTTGGTGGGAGGTTGTTTAAATGTTTTCCTTTGCTCAGTGAGGCTTAGATCAGCAGGCGGTCAGTGATCTACGCACATGGAGCACTCGTACATCTTTCCAATGGGAATCCTCATCTTTCTCAAATAGACACACAAATGAAATGACTCTACTCCCTGTATCGCCAGACCCACTCCCCGGCTACAGACAACTCGTAGGAATAATAATAGTTTTCTCCTCATCTCAGGACAGGAGTTCCTCTTCCTAGTTTATGCCTCTCCGTAGTTTTTGTAAAATTGAATCTGGGATTGGGACTTTGGGACTTGGGAGATTGTCTACGGATATTCCGTCCTCTGAGATCGGAGTGTCGGTGCATACCTTATCTAAATGCTTTGTTTCAAATCCTTATGGAGCTCCTTCATTCTAATGTTTCTCTATTACATTTATTCTTCCTATGGAGGCTCCAGTGCTGAAAAGTTTGATTCATTATAACATTACTACATCATACAATCCAATCTAGATCTTATTTTAGAGACTCTCTCGCCTCTCCAGTTCCAGTAATTTCTTCCCGAGCCTCCGCTCTTGCCTCTCGCTTTGTTTCCATCTCCTTGTTGCATGGTTTATTTTATATTTCCTACACGGTCATCACTTTATTCTCCTACTTGAACGAAGCCTCCGTGAAAACATATTATCTCACTCCACGCTCTTCCCAAAAACTCCCAGACTCATCTAATGAAGAATAAATTGGTATTTTGAGCAATTTAGGGGAAAGATTTCTCTTATATTTACTGTACTCATGTAGCGTCTGGGCCGAGTCTATGACTAAACCCTTTAATAGTTTTTTTATCTGAAATTCACATTCACATGAGACGAAGGAGAGAGGGTACGAAGGCAGGGAACATACGTAGAGCGTGTTTGAATTTATTCATGATTCATGTGAATTAAGGAGTATTAGTGGAGGCAGTTTCCTGTATTGTCTATTAATTTACAAGTTATCTCCCCATTCTGGTCCACATTCTCCAAATCCAGGGAATACATACTGCGGTTGCATAGCCAGGAATTTAAAAGGATTCATTCATGGACTGGCGTATGGAGTCATAGTTGACTGGATTTATTTTCTATCATTAGTACTGCCTCGGTAATATTGCTGGTGGTGTCCTTATCGTAATATATGCAGGGAAATTCGGGGTTGGGCCCTTTTAAGTTTCAATTGGATACCATCCTGTGGACAGCAGACAGCAGCAGAGCCACGTAGAACGTAGAATGGCCTGGAAGACCATGTACAGCGGCTATAGAGACCGTCTCATGATGATGATTAGTTCAATCCATGTTTTTTTTCCTTAATGTCGGCTGGCTTTGAGTCATGTTCTCCCCTTTCGTCAATCTCAATCCTCATGATTATCGCAATTCAGTGGAATTTTTTATCCTTTCTCTCGCAGTGCACTTTTCAGTTTCTCTGTCTCTTCAAAGGCCTTGTTCCTAGCTTCTGTTCGGATTGTCCCATCGTTTTTCTACATAATGGCACTGGTGTACTTACCTACATGGTAAGCGTAATGAACGCCAGTGATAGTAAGCAACCAGGAGCAGAAAAAGCTTCCATTTGACTACACTTAGTTCCCCGTCAGTCTCAAGCACTATAAACCTCCTGATGACTGATAACTATTTATTAGTTTTCTGGACTTGAAACCATTCTCCTTTCATCTTCCAACTTGCAACTTGTTTCACGTTTTCATTTCCATTCCCAATTGGAAGAATACAAGATAGCTCAACATAGCCGTGAAGCACAGATAACTTGTACTTTTCAAACTGGCCTAATATCTGTCATAATAAAAAAAGTCTTAGAGGCAATCGTACCCAAACCATATTTGTCCACCGTCAGTACTTAAAGATGCTGAGGCTGCCATTGCATGTACATATTACCAAGATACCTGTAGCAATACTTGTACCTGTATACGAGTATTTTGAAACTATCTTAAGTATAGGTTTGTTATCTGATAAATGTTCTGGCCATCAAATATCAAATATGTTAAGAACTCATTTTTAGTATAATGAATTTCAATTTCATTTTCAATTGAACCTGCCAGCTTGGATGAGTATCATAACAGATCATTCATATCTAAACTGAACTGCTTTTAGGCTCAGTTGATTTCCACTACAGATGATACGTAATGCTTTCATAGTTAGTATGTAGTGGTAATAATATGCTTCAAAGAAGAAAAATTGTGTGGAAATCGTGAGGCAAAAAAATATGTGAGAGTGCAAGCGCATACCTTTTAGCTATGCTCTGCTCCAGACACTTCCACGTTTCCAAGTCACATTTATGTATTTCAAGGGCCAGGACCGACTAGCCCCCATTTACCACTCACTATTTACATACGTGTACAAATCGAGGCAGTTGAATAAAAATAATTTGCTCCGTGCACACTTGGATAAGATTCCCTAATGGATGTGCATGATTAGTGGTCTGGCAAAGACTGCTAGCAAAAAATATCTGTAAAGTGTGGTTGTGCACACATTCATGTTGGGAGCCTGGCAGATACGACGTCCTAGAATTTGGGTTTCAAAAGAGCTTCGGAAAAAAACAAAATTGAAAATTATGTTTTGAAAAAGTTTAAAAAACTAAATTATCACATTCAAAATACTAAAATAGATTTTGTCCGTTTGGAAAAACATGGAACATGTGGAAAAATTCAATTCTGTGCCGTCATACTTAAAGATCCCTTGTTGTAGCACATGTGTAGCAAGATGCCTATAGTTATGTACTTCTATAGTTGCCTTTAGGATTTCTTGTGTGGGCCTGCCTCGACTGAGTCATTTGTCTAACTCCACATACTCTCACTAGTCAGAGTCAAACTTCGCTTTCATCTGCCAAAAACTATGAACTTATACATAATAACTGTAATACTCTGGTTTGTATTTGGATTAATAATTCCCTACATCCGTAGATGAACGTAAACGATGTGTAACGGAACGGATTGAACATGAAACTGCTAATACATGGGCTCAGATTTCTTAATACCGTAAAAATTCGAACTTAAGCTGATTCTAAAGGTGGCTGGGATTCTAATTGTGGCCTGGGGTTTAGACCTGGTAGTAGAGATAGCTGGGTTCAAAAGGTGGCCGGTACTCTAAAGATGGCCGGGAGTGCCCATAGAACTAGCATTATGATAGTCAAAGATTACAAGTAGAGAACCGGATGGAAACGATGGCCGGTATTCTAATTATGGTCTGGTTTTTTCTCAATTTTAAAAGATGACCGGGGGCCAGAGTTCGAATTTTTACGGCAACACTTGTAGCTATTTGGAAGACGTGTAATGCTAATTAAAAGCAGTACTACCTATACAGTTTACAATAATTACTCAGCAGCTATTGCTACAGTAATAATGGTCATTGAATTGAAATGAGACAGATTTTATGACAACCGCTTTGTTTCAAGCAAATAAAATGTATTGCTAATGATGAGATTAAGGATGAGTAAAAATTGAGTGCAGTCAAGATCAAGACAGACGCGTGTAGTGGAGAATTAACGGGAAATAAATTACATGAATACGGGGTAAGGGACACACATCTGAGTGTAAAGGTAATGAATATCTTTGTGAATTCAATTTGAGGATTTATTTGGATCTGAAAGCTCAACACGCGACTGTACAGTACAGTAACAGTACTGACGGTACTTGCGGATATTACCGAAGGACCTATTACGAGCGTGATGTGCGATCTCCATGATAGTTTGATTGGACGTGTAAAACGTTTTTGTTGCACTTCTGGTAAAACAGAAACATCCGCCATATGTTTAACACTAATATCACTGCCTGAGATGCAAAATGACGCGCAGGGAACTGTGTTACGATGCAAAGGGACGCGTATCCATATATGTAGCTTCAGAAAGATCACAATATTTTTTCTTATATTGATCGAACCAGCTCTTTCACAACGTGTAAAAACTATTTCTTGCACTTTCTAAACATATGCAAAAACTCGATACATATATTCTTTTCGAAACACGCAAAACTTCGATTTAAAGTTTTTCAAATCCTGTGAATAGCGCCCCGCACTAAAATAGAAAAACATTAAGCCTTTCTCAGATTGCATTGATTCTCGTTTGCAGCTGACGCACGTTTAAAAAGCAAACTGCAAGCACATCAATTTGCATCTTAAGCGGTGATTTGTAATTTGCAAATGGACGTATGAATGGATGTAATTGCAGAACGGAGCTCGTACTTGAAGTTGTTCCTTGATCAGGATTTGTGACTTGAGATGGTGAATAAGAAAAGGAACTGAAATTGCGATTTGTGCTTCCACTTGCCTTTGGTTGGTTTGACTTGAGTTTGGGCTGGGTGATGGGATGAAGGCACTGTAATTGAAAGTGGTTCTCTTTTATAGTCCTGCTCTCCTTCTCCACTCATTTTTTTCTAACAAGCTGTATGTGTACGGAGGGATTTCTCGTCCTCAGTATTGATACATTGGATATTGGATCTCATGCAGTATGTACCTAGATAGTGGATGGAATGGAAGGGCAGTGGAAATAGAGCTAATCTCATCATTATTGCTCAAGAAAAAATCATAAATTTTCAATCTATTAAGGGGCTTTGCTTTTGCTGGATTGTAGCGTTGTGGGACAAGAAGACGCCATATAGCCTACGTACATTGTTGAGATTCTTTCAGTGTGAAATATGCATGCACCTGCCTACATGGAGGAGTGAGCGGATGTTAATTGAGTTTGTAAATTATGGACGACATGGTTTGAGTGAGCTAAGACTGATTCCAGTGAGATAGAAGGAGGGAAAGTGGAGTTGGCGGAGAAGTTATTGGATGGCTCTACTTTTGTTATTATTACTATCACCAGGACTCGTGATGTTAATGTTGACTTTGGGAAAATATGAGATTAGGATATTCAGGATTCAATTGGGCAGAAAACAGAGCGAACTATAAAGATTTTCAATTTTAATTCCAATATGGAGTTCACTGGCATCAGGCACTCGGCTGAACGCTCAATCTGAGAAGGCCTACGTTGGTGTACTATACTACGTACAGGGGTCTGGCAAATATGACTATGATATAGTAATCATGTTTTGAAAATGTCCAAATGTCATGCTTTCCCCTTTTTTATCAAAATATTAGAATCACGTTTTGGCTCTTTCGAACGGGTGTATAACAGTTCAAAATTCTAAAATTACGGTTTGCTTTTTTCTAAATGTGTAAATTCATCGTTTGACCTTTTTGGAAATAACCTTTGGTTTAACCCCAGTCTGTATGACGTAATGTTTGGGAG
Source organism: Dicyrtoma fusca (assembly GCA_034695205.1). Taxonomy (NCBI): domain Eukaryota; kingdom Metazoa; phylum Arthropoda; class Collembola; order Symphypleona; family Dicyrtomidae; genus Dicyrtoma; species Dicyrtoma fusca. The sequence continues at coordinate 70,991 of JAQFZC010000125.1, read as the reverse complement.
GCCCAGGTGAAATGTGTACGCGTAGAGTGGAAGACTGGAACTGTCGGCAGTAAAGTGAGAAGTGGCCACACGTACCGTATGAGTAGACGGGGTGAAATGGGTGTTGGCTGAGTTCCTTGTTTTCGATGGGAATTTTTTGATTTGACTCTTAAGATAATGGCCGTGGTAATGAAAGTGAAGGGCTGAGAGATGGAGAGATGGAGATGGTCTCCTAAATTGTTCCACAGTCCTTGGCTGACGTAAGTGTAACTCTTTGCTTCCTATCCGCTGGAGAATCACGTGAGGGAAATGAGCCTGGACTGCGAAGGTGTCTGTTGGTAGGCTGTGGCTGATAGGGATCTGTAGGCAGGAGAGGTGGATGGGATGCCTACTTGCTTCAAGTGATATGTGAGGATCAAAAGCGTGTGGCATGACATTTAATCTGCTGGCTGCTCAGTCTAACTGCAGACGAGTTAACTATCCCGTCCTTAGTCGTATTTACGTCAAGTCTTAACTTGCTCACTTGAGTATTAGGAAGGCATTGGAAATGCCAGGGCTGAGGGACTGAGACAATCCAGGGAGGGAAGTGATGGTTTGGTGTAGGCTGGTATGTGAACCAAATCAAATCAATTTACGCATTCAAGCTCACTGCTGCCTCCGTTCTTCCTCTATGAGTCGGAATGAGAGGAGAGATCTCGTCTCGTCTCAACTGCCGTCATGTGGGGAGAGAGACGCTTGAAAGAATAGAATGGGATGAGATTAGATGAAGCAGGTGGCTGGGTTACTTGGATTGATTGAAATTGTTTGATTCCAGCCCGTCTCTGCCCGCCTAGACTTCCTACACGAGCGCACACACCACTGCCAAAGTCAAAGCCAATGCCAATGCCAACTGCATAATATCATCTCTCCTATAACACATACAGGATGCACAAGGAGGGAGAAGAGATGCCAACCTCATGTCTCGAGTCCTTTCATAGGTCTCCAAGGGGCCTTCCAAATGCGACTGTACATAAAAGATACTGCTAAAGTGTAGAATTATCAGCTTTTACACCTAAGTTTCTTCTTTTTTGGACAAGTTTAATTTCAGATTTTCAACTTTTAAAATATTGTAATTATAAAATAATTTAATGTTGTACCTTTTTTGAAAAGTGCAACTTCTTTTTTACTACACCTTGTCAATATGTTATTACTTTTTTTGCGTTTTTAAGCGTAAATTACTTTTTGACCTTGTTTTGAAGGGACTCACTTGACCCCAAATAGAATGACGTCATATTTGACAGACCCCTAAACTCCCTCCTAGCATACTAAGATTAGAATTGCTCATTGTTCTTGAGAAATATTCAAATGTACTCGGTCTCCCAATGATTTCCAGTGGAGGGAGTATATCTATAGAAAGGACACGATGTATAATACGCACCTGTATAGAACTCCAGACTTGTGTTCGCTATCATTCTTGAAATTTAGATGAATTCAAGCATTGGAGACCAGATAAGAGGCATCGCAGTTGTACGCACATGCAGACAGATTCATCTCCGACATTGTAATCCCATGCTCGCCAAGCGTAACGTACGTGCATGCTAAACGTTTTTGATTGCTTTCGCTGGTCGTTCGGCTTTAGTGGATTCCAGCCCAGAAAACTGTCATGCAATGGCATTAGCATCATCTCGGAGGGATTTCACAAAATTTTACGGCTAAACTTGTGGAATAATAGGAAAATTATAATCACTAGCTTGCTATTATTTCTATACAGATAAAGCTGACTCTACGTTGGTTATACATACATATAGTAGACACGAGATGAACTCAATTTACTGTCTTGGACGTAAATTTTAGATTCCTCGAAAGTTTCTGCTTAGTAAGCTCACCATCCGCCACCATATGTTCGTATGATTTTCATTAGAATAAGTTATAATTTCAAAATTCTGTCTTCCCTGAAAAAAATATTTTGGGTTTTTCTGGGATGGACGGTCTCAGAAAAGTTTTTGAGATTACGTGTAAGCAGCACCGCACTACTGCCACGATAGTAATTCAAAAGCTAACATGTAATTGCTTTCTGTGGCATCTCTGTCTATGCTCCCAGTTTTTAATTCCAGTTTTCTTTCCCACGTAAACGTTATTATCTTCTTCGGAAGGTGCTCCCCCTTAATTTTACTGATATTATTGTTACCTATTTTAAAGCTGTTTGTCTCCCTGCTTACGTGCTTCTACCAGGATGCCTTAGACCGGACATTTAGAATCAAACATCCTGCCTGAGATTTTACTGGAGACTGTACATAGATTTAATTCAGCCGTAATGGATTGCATTAGTCCTATCGTTTCAGTTGCATTTTTTAAACAAGGTTGTGAAACGGCTAAGAGTCAAATGACAAGTTCTCAGCTGTACAACTTTTTTTTAGTTTCAACACAGGTAGCGATGTATGCACAACGTTTTGATTTGTTAAATGTAGTTTTGTGTACACATGAACCATCTTGTTTGTACGTGAATTCTCCTTGTAAGGAATTAATTATTTTGAGAAAAAACTCACTAATTACGAAGGGACATAAAAGGGCATACATTTTCTTACGTTATGATTTCCTAACGACTTATGCGACTTGAACGATTGCATATGCTGCTGCATTGATTATTTGGTGATATAGTTAAGCAATGTGTGCGTACGAACAGCAGAAGTAATATTTTCAGAAAGGTGCAACTACCATGCCACAAATTAGCTTAGGTTGGTATCTACGAGTATTGCGTACATAAATATTGGTTTTTGCTCTGAGTAATTTTTTTGCTGCCTGGAATTTAAAAGAAGACACAATGGTGGCTGTGTGATAGAGATTGCCATTGATCTATCATCTCAGAAGATCATTGATCTTTGGAAATGAAATGGCTATCAGTGCAGTGGGACTAAACTCCTTATGGCAGACATACTGATAACTGTGTAAGCTGTACACTCCCTGTCCTTTCGGTTGACTGGCGACTGGTGCTGGTTGGGTGGACAGAGAAGGTTGTTAGGGTATTTGTGACTTGGTTTCGATTTTGATGGAGCCCAAGATTTATTTCTATTGTTGAGCAGACTTCTCACAACTTTCGAGATGACAGGAGGTTGATGAGCTACGAGAGTCTGGGAGCGAGTGTAACAACTCGACTCTCTTCCTACTTATGACATATGGACTGAGAGACGGAGAAAGACAGACACTGAGATGAGGGGCTAAACTGTGTATCTGTAAAATATAATATTGTCTGATTGTGATTGCTTCCAATATATGAAACTGGGAAGATGCGAGATAATCAATTTTGATGACTGTGTGAAAATCTAAGAGGCTGACGAAGGAAAGAGGGCAAAACCTTTGCTTGGGCTCCGGACACACGAGAGACAGGGCTCTGATTTGATCGGCAGGAGTAAAAGGAGAAAAAACGGGGATAAAGACCCAGTTAAAAGTTTAAGAAGCGTACGCACGACACATAGCATCGGCACTGCACCATCTATCATGTCTGCACTCCCGAGCATTTAACAACTGCAAATATAGGCTCACGTCAGTCAGCTCGCCCGGTGCCGGTGCCTTCTGCTCTCAACTGCGTAGGGGGCCTTGCAAATGTGACAACATGTTATTTGGGGTCAAGTCAGTCATTTTCAAAAAGATCAGCAAATGAAAGAACATGTTTAGACAGTGACAAAGTGTGATAATAACATTTTTTTAAAGTGCAAACGGTAATATTACACTTTTCAACTTTCAAGTAATAACGTCTCTAAAAGGTGTAAAACATGAATTTACTGTTTTTCAGAAAATACAAAAGGTTAAATTGACGTATCGATTATCGAATCCACGTAAAGTATGAAATATGGACATTTTAAAAAATGCTGTTTGTGTGCGCTCATATTTTCCAGGCTCCTAGAAAACTGGATTGTAAGACAAAACCTTGATGTAGCTGACAGTGCTGTCCGTGGTGCGGGCTTGACTAGAATGTACTTATACAGCAAAGGCAATAATCTTTTGTGGATTCTCCACTTGTTTGCTGTTTCTCTGATTTCATGCGAGGCCACATCGTCATCGCTTTAACTCATGTCTGAGTCCTCGTCGTTAGGCATTGAAAGTTTGAGAAGAAGGGAGCGAATTTCCTTTTTACTGCAGCTATAGGACAGGGTGTATATGTGGAGTATCGCTAGAGATAGTGAAATCCATGGACGTTGGCGTAGGGGCCTGTAAGTTGAGCGGAAAGATGCGAAGTGCAGAAGACGCGTCTTTCTCAACGGAACGTCTCGTGATGACAGGGCATCGTTTAACGAGAGCGAGTGATTCAGCATTCTATGATCAACTGACGAGAGGAGAAAGATGCAAGCCAGTCTCTCTTTTACTGTCAACTTATTTGATGGTGCCATGTGCCCACTGCCTAAATCTGTCCTAACTACGGGCTACATCCATACAAACCCAAGCCAGCGGTTATAGACTGTAGACGCTTTATATCTGTAGAGACGAGTATTATTACGGGCACAACCCTTTTTTAGCTTGGATTTTAAAAGGGAAAATTGTGCAGTACACAGTGTGCCAGATTATTAGCTTCGTTTTACTAAATTTCGATTTCCCTTCCGGCTCATCTCGATTATATTTCCAATTTTCATACGTCCCTTCATTTCCTTTTGGATTCTTACGACCAGACGCACAGGCACACATTGTCCCGTCTTGAGCAATCATCAGCATATCCTTCCTTCCGTCCTTGTAGTTGGCCTTGTCTCCTTTCCACTGATTTTCTGTAAAGAGTCCTGGGACCCTACATATTATTATCTGTAGTTTCCAAGTTTGTTCGGCAGTTCAGCTGTCACACGAGCCACGTCTACTCAACACCGTCACCGTATAGCCGTACACGAACTCGATTAACTTATTGCACCCGTGCAGTAGTGTGCTCTGCATGTACAGTAGACTCAGTGCCTTTTGAAATAAGGACTGGAATAATTTGTATTGTGTGCATAGAAGCTGTGAGGAGTAAGTATAAGCATAACAAATGTTTTAGACACGGCTGTCTTTGCATGAATCATGCGAATCACTTGAGACCGAGGGACAGAATCAAGTCACAAGCAAGTCCATCAAAATCACAATCAGGGATTTTTTCAAGTCATGTCATCGTCAAATAATGAAGATGATCACAATGAGAAACACGCAATTATTAGAGTGACACTCTCAGAGTGTCTAGTCCCCTCAGTTCACATTCCACATCCATTCAAAATCAAACCCCACGACCAAGTGAGAAGTGTGCATCGAATTATTCATGCATATCGTGGGTGAAGAAGCATCGTTGGTTAAGTCCAGGCTCCGCTTAAAAGCATTACCACTACAATCAAGTGTCCCCCTTTATGTCATTTTGACCCACGTCCAACAGACACTTTTTGTCAGAATGCATAAGCGGGGACTCGACATAGCCTAGAATGTTTCTTCACCGACGATGTGTAAATATGTAAAAACAAGTCAGTCGTCGATGCACACATGTTGGTGCTATTGTGTGCATGCATAGGCTCTGTTGCTCTTGCACTGCACAATTACAAGGTTATGAAAGGAGACTTGGAGAGTTAGGGAAATGATAATAAGAGCTAAAGCACTTACCACCCTCCACTTTATTACTTATCAAGTCCGAAAATCCGTTTATTCATGTCACGAACTCCTTGAATGTTCATAGAATCGTTCGTGTTATTTCTGTTTCCACTGAGTTTTAGTCCTAATTTCCAGCCTGTACCCACGAGTACTTTCATCTGTTTATTCCTTTCCTAGGCATGGACGGAGGTGCTCGTGAATTTCGAAGAACTGTCGGCTTAAAAGCCATGGTAAGGGTCTGTAGCCCGTAGCTGCTTGCATTCTATTTATCTTTGTATTATAGTTACATAGGCTTACTTTGCATGAGTATAGTTGACAAGCTGACGGAAGGATATTGGCGCAGTTCATGTGGGTCAATTGTTAAATCATTAATTGGCTTACAGTCAGCATTGCACTGGCTGTCAGTTTTTTCCAAACTTTTTATTAATTTACATATAGCCATTGGTACATGCTACGTCTGGGTGTTTGGAACGGGCCTGCGGATTTGAATGCGGACTGCATGTACGGAAACGACACGAAATAATGACCATTTTCTACATCCCATTCACTTTAATCGCATGTTTAAGATTTGAATCTAATGAAACATAAAAACGTTTCACAGGAGTTTCAGGACTTGTGTGCATGTACATATTACGTTGTTTGACTTGGATTGAATTCCAAGGACTTTTTTGAGTTTATTCCCATAGTTTTGGCTATGGCTATGATGACTAGACGATGGGAAAAGAGGATCTGAGAGATGAATCTAGTAATTGAAAATTCAAGTGGACATTTTGCATGCATCAAGTTGTCCGTGTCGAAAAGTGTAATGGCTTTATAATGACAATTACACGAGCGGAGCAAATCCTAACCTCCGACGATTCTTCACTCTTTGCTATGTTTCTGTTTCAATATTCAACCTCTGGTGCCCTTATCACTCAGGGAATTGAAAAAAATCAAAACACATTTATTCCCAAATGTTTAAATCCCACTCAAGAGCATGCAAATAAAAATGAAAGCGAAAAGAACGTGCAGTTTAGCGACTGCACTGACTGCTAAAGATTTCCTTACGTATGTTGTACTTCGATTAGACGGGAGACGTTTGCTTGAGAATTAATGGTGTAGCCACCACGAAGGAGGATTGGGACAATAGTAAAAAACATAAATATGGGAATGAGTGTAAATCCACGTTGGATTTGATATTTTGGCACGGAGAGTGTTTGTGGTGGATGTTGGGATAAGAGACGGGGCTCTCACTTTCTCTAATATTTCAATTTCTTTATTGTTCATTTTTTTCAGATGGGGATTTCCTCGCTTCTCCGAATGATGTGAATTTGACGTCTCCATTCCCACCCATTCAACAAGAATGATGAGCATAACTTGGAAACTGCTTTTATTTTTAGTTCTTCAACTCCTTCCGGCACATGGCGACGTGGATGTCGATGTTGAAGGTAAGTAGGGGAACAAATTCCCTTTTTATTTCCTCTCCTTCAATGCTCATCTTCCTCTTCACCGCGTAGCTACTTGTCCGTCGGTACTTGTCAGTAGCTGGGAACCAACGGGTACTAAACTATCATAGGAATAGGTATCCAGCAATGTATTTTTAAACGAACGTCTCTGCTCAGTCTATTAAAGAGTTGGCAATGAAAATAATTCTGGAAATGATGTATGTACACTCCCACTTAGAGCTTAGTGCTCACAGTCTGCATCTATAAGCTGTATCCACTGTTGATTCTAATGTTGCTATGACAGTCTGCGGCTTGGGTGAGAAAGCGTATTCATATGGAGCCTTGCAAGTATGACGTCGTTGTAGCTGTAGCTTTCAAAATACGCAAAAATGGGAACAAAATTCCAAAAGTGCAAAAGCATAAGTTACTACCTGCGCTTTCAGAAAAATTAAAGTATGATATTAGTGCAGTGTTTAAAAACTTTAAATTATAATACTGCACTTTTGTAAACAGTCATTTCTGTGAGGTCATACTTGAAAAGTCCATTGGCATGTCCCTGTAGCTATCTATAGACCAGCAAAGGGAAGTGCACACCTAGTGCAGGTACCTATATCAAATAAGGTTCTAATTGAACGTAGAATCTCTAGGATCTATGAAGTGCGTGTAGCTGGTACGGGCTTGAAATGTAGAGAGCCTTCCAAATATAACGTCTTATTTTGTGATGCGGGCATGGACTTTCAAGGGGGGTAAAAGTGAGGACAGAGTTTGGAAAAGTGCAAAAACAAAATGCTTGCATTTAAAAATTGTCCAACCTGAAAATCCCTTCTTAAAAAGGGTGTATTTAAGCATTGAGAAAGGGCGATTTCTGTGACGTCATATTTGAGAGGCCCCAGAGGCTCTGCTTCCCGTGAGAATTGGAATTGGAAATCGAATTGGAGATGGTCAGAGGATGGAGAGGCAGACGGAGAGGCGACTCCGGACCCATCATCCATCTTCTCTCTCAGCATGGAAACTCAAGTAAAGAATTGTTCTTGTTCTTGAGGAACTTGAGCTCTATCGATTCCATCTTCCACCCTGCACAAACAATAATAATAATAATATGCGTTGCTCACTCTACGAGGCTGGGAGAGGAAAGGGAGCGGATGAGAGAGATAAGGTATTCAATAAGAGCTGAATTAATTGAGACTGATGAAGGTGGATGGAGCTTCTAATCTTCCACTGTGCGGATCACCCATCTGTGCAGAGGCCAATGCAAGGGATGCATTCCAGCAACTACTCCATTAATTCACAAACTAAAATCCTGCTGACTTAACTCATTAATGGCTTAACTACAAACTGTTCATGTCCACCACTGCCACAACTACTACAGACAGCAACTAGCAAGTAGCTCCTGGGGATGCGGATTAACTCAATTGAACAACCATACTCCATGTAATGAACAATAGCCGGAGCTTCACGTTCTGCATAATGTGTAATTACAATAAGTTCAGGGCTATCATGACAAGTAGGAAGTTCCAACTGCCTATCCCACTGAGATCATTGATTTCCATCTCCATATCCATGTATCTTAGTAGTCGAGCAGAGTAAGAATCAATGCATGGACAGTGGCATTGGACTGGCCGATGTAATGAATGAATTAAGAACTAATACTAATGATTTAGAAGCGTGTGTGCGGTGAAACTTAATTTCAAGTCCCATGAGTCTCACGGAGGGATAAATAATAATAGAAAAATGGGAATGCGTGCCAGTCCAGGAAGGAATTTAAATTCCTACAAACACTCCAAACATGTCCGTATCACTTGTTTGCAGTTGATGTGAGCGCTAAATTCCTGTTTATTAGTTCCATGTGCGTAGGACTTGATTGAGCTGGATGGCCTGGGCTGATTGGGGCTACGAAAGGAAAATAAGAATACGCAATGTGTAATGGTAATGATGAGGCAGGTATGTATCTGTGGAGCTAATGAGAGTGAGCGACACATGGGGTGTTCCTCTCCTCCAACACCTCCAGTCAACTGCAAATCAAATGCAGAGGCATACAGATAGCTTGGGAGTGCTGTCGTGTGAGAGATGTGGACGCTGCTGGCTTTCACCTGTCGTCAGCACCGCCATTTACTTCCTGCACATACGAAGAGACAGACAGACAACACTCCTTCCTTCCCATTCCATTGTCTTCTACGTCATTGATAAGGGGCCTTCCAAATAAGACATTGCAGCAATGAAGCTTTGAAAATGTCCACGTGTCATATTTTTATTTTTGTAAAAGTCTAATACAATGTTTTACAACGTTTCAAAACCTTATTGTCATGTTTTACCATTTATTCAGGAGTGCAGGATCATGTTTCATTACGTTTCAAGATGTTAATATCATGTTTTCTCTTTTTTGAAAACGGGTAATATCAAGTGTTTTATAACTTTTTAAAATGCAATTTTTTTGTTGCCAGTTTTGCCTTTTTTGAAAATTGTAATGTCGTGTTTTACAACTTTTCAAAATGTTATCATGTTTTGCCATTTTGTGAACATTATGTATGAATCATATTTGCAAGGCCCCTAAATACACAATGGTGGCTTTTTGCGTATCGTATTGTATGTGTATAGCTGACTGTGTACGGCGCTATACAGCTAGCCAGACAATGTCCATATCATCTCGTGAAGTAGAGTTAATTTTAGTCTCCTGCAGGTGTAAATAATGAGCCGGGGTGGGATGAATAGCTCATAATTAGGTAAACAGTGGAGGACTGGAGTGAGAGGACGCTGTGGAGTGAGGGCGAGATGGGCTGCGATGTGAAAAGGCTTTAATGTGCATGGATTAAACTCAATGGAACTTTTAAAGTCGTGGAAAAAGGAACAAAGCTTGTGGACAGAAGACGGAATGGAGAAACAAGGACGGCTCAGCCTTTGTTCATTTGTTGTTCATCGTCTTCGTCTTCCTTGTCTGCATCTTGTGTGTGCATCGCTGGCAGATTCCCCACTTGAGGCAACTTTATCAAGCCTCTTTCATGCTCCCATTACTTCGGTTTTGTTTACAATAAATGATCACAAATGAAACTTGATCGAACTCCAGTCCTACATCCAGGCTTCCCGGCATCTTGCGCAATTGCGTGGGTATTGTTTAGAAGGAGTGCATATTGGGAGGCACTTACTCACATAAGTTAATAACTTGCTTAATTACTTTTCCAAGGGATTTGGGAAGGGACTTGAGACTGAATGGGGGCACACTCATTTCGGTGTCGTAATATGGCTGGGATTACGACTTGCAAGCAGACAATGTCACATGTAGCATCCGGATTCCAACTAAACTTTGCCGCCTAATAGACATGGGGCTTACAACATACGTAGGTACATAACTATTGTGACTTTAAACTTCAGGCAGAGCAGGCATCATACGCTTTAGTAGTTCACAGTTCACCTAAGGGACGATGCAAAAAATACATAACGCTAGTTGGGGTCGATAGTTGTTCCGTTTATCGTTACAGCCTATACCTACAGCATTGCGCAGGGGGCGCTAAATGCGTTACACAAGGGGTAGGTGGGTACTAAAGGTCCGTTTTTTGCGTTATGTATTTTTTGCATCGCCCCTAATTCCATAGCAGTGTATGCTTTTTGATTTTTCGTGTCAGTCGGTGAAATTACTTGAGGTACAACTTCATTCAATTCAAATCAACATTAGAAATATTCGTAAAATTCAAAACATTTTTATTAGCTGGTGTACAGTACAATAACAACATCAGTACTTTGATTATCATTTTTCTAGATTTTGGCAACCCATCTTTCTGTGAATTCATTGCCAACTCATCGAGTTGAAAATATCTTCAACCGGTGCTAAATTTTGGTCCTTTCCAAAATACTATAATGAGTAGTAAGTGTAGTAAAAGTTGTCTCTCCCTGGAAATCAGCGATTTACTGAATGGATTTTGACGCTACAGCATTCATATTTACATACATTTCCCACTACATTTTTTCGTATTTACATTTAATGGGCACTGTTCTGTGATCTCTGACCACTGTTCCCTCGGATTCTGAAGGGCCAATTAATTTGGTCCCAAAAAATGGATGGGCGTAAAAAACTATAACATGGTGGAAATTATCAAAATCGGTAGAACTTCTACTTCGACCTTCCCATAACCTCGGGGTAGAATCTTGGCTTTTGACCGATTTTATGCAATTCCACTAGGTTATACTGTATTATTATTTATGATATCCTTTACTGGAAAATAGTGCAGTGCGCTATATAACTTGATGTCTAAATAAAATTAAATGAATAAATATACTGTTTTTTATGCTGATAATTTTTGTACATGGGAGCAAATCGATTGATCGCGCCATCCAGGGAAATGGCGCTCAGAGGTCTTACGACTCGTTTCTATTACTCCTATATGCGAATGAACAATTTTCAGGCGGTATTCTAGAACCAAAAAGTGGCGCACAGTTTAAGGTCACTATAGATACTAAGTATATTAGATGTTTAGGAGACTGATTGAAATGTGGAATGTGCATATGAAGTAGTCTACTTGTGAGTGGGAGAGCATCTTCTTCTGTGGCTTGTGTGAAGAGGGGATTTGAAGGTTTGTGGGTGCGGGACTTGGTTGGGTGGGACGAGAGCAACAGCTCATTTCCATCTTCCGTGTCATGATTTATGCACGGAGGTAAATGGGAGACTGGGCCCGTCGCACTCATTGTGTCAGTCATCCATAAGTCCATTATGAGCAGACGTTCATTGTCTGTCTTTGACGGAGTGCACTCACTACTCACTGCCACCGCTCACGAGATTCTGCCTGGCAATTTAATGAATACTTTTCACCGTCCTCCTTTAATCTCCATGAATAGACTTGATTTCTCGGAAACTCCAAGAAAACTTTAAGTTCCTTCCTTGAGCTTGTAAGTTTCCGAGCCGACACATCGTGGATCCAGTTCCACTTCACAACTAGTATGCATGGAGGAACGATTAAAGTCGAGTCTATGTAACAGCAGCCTCTGCTTTTCCGTCGGCTGGCTTTGTTTTCTTTCCTGTGCGATTCTTTGGACGCTTGTCGTCAAGCATGGCTCCTCCAATCAAGTTCCTTGCCACTATTCAAGGGAAAAGTTTTAACAAGCCCTCCATAGTTCCACTTTCCTTTAATACTCAAGTAATCGTAATCGGAGTCTGCCTTTGTCCTACAGCCGTCAGTCGACTCAGTTCCTTCCCAAGACATGGCCTGGCCAGACGAGTTGGCCAGTCCCGGTTCCAATGCTAATGGAGGCCTTTTTATTATCTGGGTTACTGAGGAAATTATAGGGAATAGAACACAAGATATTAAACTACACTCGTCTGGCGTCCCTCGTCCTTTCGTGTCCTGCTTTAAAGGAACTCTTCTTCGGATCCATCGTCCTGGAGTACAGTTGAGCTGACTTCTTATCTTTTTGGATGTTTGCCCCCAGCTAACAGTCGTTACCAGAGAGAGGGACAGAGATAGAGAGATCTTATGCTTCCTTCTGCCTCCTATCCCTCCTCCCCTGACTTTTCCTCCGTGTACTCGTAACTCTAACTTTGTTTTTGAATGGCGGAGAGAAACTGTGGTGGAACTCCGACAAACGGAACTAAAGCATCATTGTCCGGGTTACGGGCTGAAATGATGGGATTTTGTGAGATAGGAAAGCAGACTTAAATTCTACGGTTAATCATGGCTGAGAGCTAAAGAGCGTAAAAGGTCCGAATTCTTTCCCGTCCAAGGCACTTATTACCCTGCATTGTCCCTATAATCTGGGCCGTCTCAGCCATTAAGCTGGAAGATTCTCCAGTGCAGTGCAGTGCTATGCTGTGCAGGTCCGTTTAACCTATGAGAAGGAAAAGGGTAAAGCTTGTGTGCGATAAGGCGAGGAGATGGGCTCGAGATTACCTGAGAAAGCCACTTCATCAACTCCGTGAACTTTACCACTTTCCTACGGCTACGACGAGGCAGTCCTGTGAATGCAAGGTGTAGATGTACAGGGAATGGGTCTCCTCAGGGCTCTTTCAAGTATGACATCACTGAAAATTACTTTCCCATCCCATTTGTGTAAATATGAAATGCACTCTTTTACACTTTTTCAAAATGTTTAAATATATTTTTGCATTTTTTGTAAAGACTAATATTATGCTTTTACACTTTTTCAAAAGGTTTACCTAAATCTATTTTTGTTTTTCTTAATAGAGGCGATATTAATTTTTTGACACATTTTCAAACGTTTTCATTTTTGCCTTTTTTGAAAGCTAGCTTCAATTCAAAATCGTATGACGTCATATTTGCAAGGCTCCTTATAAGCTATTTAGCCAACGCCACTCTGTAACAAGACCGTTAGAATTACATCTGCGTCTTCCCTTCTATTTACAAAAGGTTCAACTACACTCAGTGAGTGCCATTGCCATTACCTAGGTAAGCTAAATCTAATGATACGCTTTGAGTGGAAGACCCAGTGCATTCTTGACTTCCTTCTGCCATGCCGATGATGATGGGTTTAATTTTACCTCCCTTCCTTTATTTTCCTTTCCCATAATCCAAATCTTAACACGTAGCAGCTATTCACTGTACAAGGAGTGGACTGGGATAGTTTTTCTAACAGCCAGCTGATTATGATTATCTCCTTCATTAGCTCAAGCCTCCATCGGGGTAGTTAATCATTCTTTATTTTTTGTGGATCAGTAGTGTGCACCCTGCAATCATCATGCTCAGCAACTATGAGAAAGAGATACTAAAACTAAAATTGGGGCTACAAAAAATAATTCTCCGTTTATCCCTCTACTCTTTTTTGTTGATCTTTTTGGACATTTGGGCCCGTCAGTTAATAATATTGTAATGATAGGAACTTATGCTCTTTGGTCTTGATTTTTATGAATTTCATTAGTGTGTTTGTATGTTTGTGTTTCAATGAAGTGCTCGACAGGAGGAATTTAACTTGAAGTTATTGTCTTATATAAAAGTTAAAGTCATATTAATTTATCATGATGAGTGGAATTGATAATTTATAAGATAATATTGTCAAGTGAAGTCAAGTCAGGCTCTTGTGAGCTAACAAAGATGAAAGATAAAGAGATAGCAGTGGGCATTGATATACAGAGCTAATCTTAAGTAAGTCCAAGCTGTTCGTTAACTTAAAAACGTTGCGTTCCGTTGTACAGGGCAATAATACGTTATTGAGTTTTTTCTCAAAGGGAAGTGACGTGGGGCTGGTTAAAAAATGGATGATGGTGGTAAAAAGTTAAAGTTGGGAAGATAAAGTAATCTGTATACTGTATAGGGAGATATCTATAGATTGGTAAAGTCTACTCATACGGCGCTTGGGTCTTGGATGGATAGGTCGGACAATGTTGAATGTTGATGTTTATAAATGGTCCCTTTCTCAGTTCAAATTTTCGTCGACTTAAGCAAAAAACAGGGAATGTTTGGTTGCTGAAGAGTGAGAGCGACTGATATTAGTCTTCTCTCAAGTCCGCCCAGTTTTTTGTTTCTGAATTACCAAAGAGTTTTTCTTTGTACGGTGATGTCCTTACCCTTCCCTCTCCCTTCGTCACTCGGTGAATTCACAGGCAGACAGACAGCCTCTGCGCCCGTCTCACCACATCGGTCCCTCCACATTCAACATTACGAATCTTAATCTTGGATAACTGTATTTCCTGGCTCAAGAACTTTGTGGGGTAAGTCCAGTGATACCGTCATGCCAGTTGGTAGAAGTCCCTGCAGTCCACTTCTCATTTATTTAATTTCGAATACAACGTTTAAGGGTAGTCTGCAATAGACCTTTTGATGGCCTGAGCGGCATTTCGCGAACCAAGTGTTCTGGAAATCCCTTTAATTGCCTGCATACAATACATACATACATATGCACACTGCTGAAATCTGTAAATGCTGTCTCGTACGCGTTTCAAAATTAGTAATTTACACTTCGAAAGTAGCAAAATTGAGATTAATACTTTTTAAATGTTTAAAAGTGGTATTTACACTTTTAAAAAAATAGAAAAAGGTAATAAATACATTTTTTTAAACGTAAAAGACAAATTTGCTTTTCAAAACAGTAAATGTGTATATGGGATATTTACTTTTTTAACAATAGTAAACATGAGATTTACACTATCGCAAATGGAAAAAGTGTGATTTGCATTTTTTAATAAGTGTTGAAAACGGGATTTACACTTGGTAAGCAAACCAACTAAAATTGGATTGTTGGGGCTTCAGCCAAAGTGATAGTAAGTGCAGGAGTGGACTTACCTCATAACGCTTCTTCACCCAGGATTATTGGTATCGCTGGAAAGTGACTCGTATCTGTCCATTGAAGCCATAACTAAAAATACACTGCCTAACGAGGGACACGTATTAAAGAAGCCTGTGCGGGTGTAGCAGGGTGGAACTATCTTTGGAGAGTAGGACAGTTGACTCGAGAGATAATAGTGCACTTAGGCATTAAAGGCTCTGGCATTTTCGACCAGTTATGAAATCCTACGTTACTTGTGGCGTAGTGACTGAGGTTGAGGGAGTGTGAGGGACGAGGGACTCGTATCGCATCCTTTCCATTCCGAGCCTCCAGTGTATTCTGTGTCTGTGAGCGTGGGCATGGAAGGAAAGAGTTGGCAGTTGTTATTAGGTAGCAAGTTCAAAGTTGATATTTTGTTATCTTATCGGCTTTCAAGTATCGCTCCTCGGCCTTTTCTTCATCATCTTTCAAGGCCGATTTCATTAATCGTTCCCGGTTCTTTGCAACAGGTTGGTCGCGGACTCACGGAACGTAGGGCTGGGCATAAGCATGAGCTGGAATGGTACATAGAATGATAGTAGTTGCATACCAGGCCCTAGATGCATATCCATAATGTACAGCTGCCATCATGCATATCGACGCGACGAGTATAGGGATCTCACAAATATGACCTCCTACAATTTAATGATTTAACTTGGAAAAAAGGTTTTAATAAAAGATAAAATCTCATATTTCTCGTTTGAAAAGGTGCAAATTATGATAAGAAGTCAAAACCCTGTATTTACATTTTTAAAAGTGTTATGTGGGATATCCACGCATGAAAAGACTGATTTTCTATGGTGTCATAATGGAAAGTCCCCATAAGTTGCATTTACGTTCGTCGCACAATTATTTGCCCATCCATTTCAGAGCTTAAACGTCTTAAGCATACTTACCTATTCACGTACGACAATAAAGATATCAGATTTGGAAAAAGGGAGAAAAATAATTCTTAAACGACCAGTCACTATCATCATCCACTAGCTGTCACCAGATCTCTCGTCGTCCAGGGCAACGCATGGAGATAGAAATCGAGGCCGTTGCTGGCACTGCTGTACTGTGATCCCCTCCTTTCCGTTTATCCATCCCATTAAAAATATAGGTAGTCATGAATATTGATGATTTCGGATTTTCATTCACTGGAGGATCCGTTGAGGACATTGGAGGCGAGGACGGGGATTAGATAACATGAGGCAGCATCCAATAAATATAATAATAAAAATGTGGAGTAAGAAACTGGAACACTTGTTCTTCCACATTCATGGGAGTCCCATCAAATCATTAGGATTCTGCAAGAGAACAGATAATGCAATTTATTTTTCGAGTCAGTCTGGCCAAGCGGATGTGAGCGACGTATGGTGTACAAGTAGGCCACTTTTTTCTCTGTAAGAAGTGTGTGCTCACATAAATAAGTGTATTTGATGGGCAATAATAATAATATGGGGAAATAGAAGCGACTATGGACATTCAATGTGACATCAATGCGTCGGATATGTCTTAATACAGGGGGCTGACTGGGGGGGGGGAGTAGTATTGGTACATCGCAACGGTGACTGCAAAGTGTTCCAAGTCTGTTCACAGAGCGTAATTGCAAAATGGCCCAAGTCCATCAATATTGCATTCTTATTATTGTCTATATCTACTATGAATATTGGTTAGTGAAGGAGCATTGTATTTTGGACAAGTCCGGTTTCCGCTTAAACTAAATAACGCAAGTCCAGCCTTCCCTTAATCTCATTTTTGTATGAGTCCCAACAATCAACTTTCTTCAGAAATACTAACAATGGTATTTATTTTTTTTAAATGTGTGAAAGTGGGATTTACACTTTTGTTGAAATCAAATAAATAAAAATGTGTATCACATTACGTACCGTAAATGATCTATTACCAATTACTACGCGGGTCTCTATTAATGCGTGGGTCTCTAGTTGTACGCGGGGGTCCGAGGGTCTGAATGGAATAGGACTATTAAGTCATAACTTCAAGTTCGGGGACTTGCTTCACAGTGGCGGGTATCTGCTTATAGGGGAAGGTGGACTCAGTTCACAATTAAAGGTACTTTTAAGTGGGAACTGGATTTACTCCATAATGCTTCTTCACCGACGATATGTGCATTGGTTCATAATAAAGCCAACTTGGGTAATTTTGGAGCTACAATGTGGATGTGTATGTAGGATGGAAGGAAGACGAAGGGAGAGTGGAACTCTGCTAGGTTTGATGACCCTTGAATAAAAAAGGGAAACTGCATATGGTTGAATGTATTTGTTGGATGTAATGAGATTTGCATGAGGTTTAGGAACATTTGGGATTTTGATGTAATGTCTAATGGAATCTGTGGATGTGTGTTTGTGTTCCTAGATGAGTCCACGTTCCCCGATTCCTTACCGAATGGCGACCCATGGGCCTACGACGTTACGTGGTTTCAATTGGAGCCGGAAGACTCGTATGTGATGCGAAATAAAGCAGCTACTTTAACATGCAGAGCCGCATCTGCTCTCAAAGTAAGTCAACTTTCCTTCTTCCAACAAACTCTTTTCATTTGTCTTCTCAGACTGAAACTGCAAAGTATTCCTTCGCACTTGAGCTCAGTCCCGGTGCACTCTGCGTACTGGAACATGAATGGGGCCATGTTTAATGTATGCGTGTGTGCATGACGAGACTTTGAGAAAAAGTATTGGGCGATGGATGTGTTCTGGCGTGGGTGAGATACTTTTGAAAGAATGTCTGTATGAGAGCCAAGGTATAGGTTCCCTTAAAACTACAGTGCTTTTCGGAAAGGCTGCCTCGGATATTTGGACGACCCGTCGACTGCCATCGCATCGGTCTATTTCCTCCAACGAGAAATCTGTCTTAATCACGGGAAAAAATGCGGCGCTTCTCTGCTGCCAAACTGGCCTTTCCGCCCTTTGAAGATCCGGGAAGTTATGTAGCTAAACGAACTGAAGCCATCCACGGAGATATTTTATAGCTGCGCTGTATGCACGCTTCAGAAAAGTTCAAAGTTAGTCCTGAGCCTTGAGTCCTTGCCACCCTCTCTAAATCACTCTCAACCACATTCCTGGTAAAATTCAATGCTCTTATTACATAACTGCGTCCCCTCACTTTGTCTCTGACTTGCTCATATTTTATGGCGGCCATCTTCAAACTTTCTGCCCCAAGATCAGATGACCAGAGATATATATTAAATATGTATGGAAACATGGAAATTGTGATATCTATTCCATCCCTGTGTGACTCTCTGACTTGTGAATTGCTATTATGTAGACGAGCATTCATTTATTTTATTTCATTTTGATTCTCTCTCTTTGACATTCCAGGTCTACTTCAAGTGCAACGGTCAAGTGGTTCCTAATAAAAAACAAGTTTTTCACAACTTCACTCATCACAACACTGGCTCCCCTATCGTAAGTTGAACTTCCATGTTCTCATCTTTGTATATGCTGGAAATAAATTAATTTTGGTAGGAAAAAAGTTTGGAAAATAATGGAAATTTTATGACCCTTGACTGTTAAAAGTCTTAAAAGGCTTTCTAGAGGCAGTTGACGGGATTTGTGCATTTGTGTAGTCTGTACAAATGCACCCGCACCACGGCAGTGTAAACATGATTTTTATGTCCTTTGAAAAACAAAGGCAAAAAATCCTAGATTGCGAACTTAACTTTGGCCGGAATCTCGGAATGTGTGCCTCACTATCACTAGTCTCGTATTATTATCACGGTTTCCTTAGTGCATTAGGTTTTAGTGTGATGAGGCTTTTAAGATGCATTTAGCCGGGCTTGAAATCCTGTAGTGGAAGCCCTTCAAAGTTTTCGGCGATAATTCAAAATATTGGTGTGTGGCAACAAATTGCAGATACTGCATTTACATAGACAGAGAAAGTGTAGAATTAACTTACTCCATAGTCCGCATTTGCAAACCTTGTTGTATCTTTATGAACTGGTATGCACCAATTTCTCTGCAGAGCTAAATTCCCATCGTACTTACTCGTAAATACGATATAATATATTGGGATCTTTCAAATATGACGTCACAGGATTTTTGTTTGTACAGAGCTTTGTAAAAAGGGACAACTGAAATGGTTTTTTAAAAAGTGTCAAATGCATACAGATAGTCATATTACCGTTATTCAGAAAGTACAAAAATCGATTTCCACATTTTGAACCTGTGTAAAACATTGTACTTAAACATTTTGAAATGGGGATTTCTATGACGTCATACTTAGAAGGCCCGTAAAGAAGTAGGTACAATGCTATATGTATACCCAGTAGACCTACCTATATTTATAGACTTTAAACAGCTTATCGGTGGTTCTAGTATTTTTTCATGTCGGTAATGTTGCATTTTATGTAGTTGTAGATAGCAGGACTGGTTCTACGTAGTGATCCGTGAAGCCTGAGATAATAATATTCGAAAGGCTACAGACTGAATTGAATTGTGCTTAGAAAAAATAGTGAAATGGGTCGTCCTTTTAGGCCCATGTAACGTGAGTGGTGAGAGACACCTCCTATCCTGCCCATATCCTTAAGATTACGAAGATCCTTTTGTTGTTCTCCCAAATAATGACTGTCGCTACAAGCAGAGAAAAATTATTTAGAACTTGCTTTTATTATTTCTGCCACGACCTCCACTGCTACGCTTCGTCTTAGAAGTATTTCAAATATAAAATAAAGACAAATCCATTTACTATTTTTAGGAATTAAGCGAGAGAAAAGACGTTGACAGTGCAATTTTAAAATGCTGAGACAGTCGGAGTTCTGGAAAAGACTGCAGTAGGTAGACCCGTGGAAAGTCCCGTTGTTGTTTGTAGTAGAGAATGTGAGGATTTTTGAATTTCCTTTCATTCATTTTTCATGCTGATATTTCATTCCCTCATATTTTTTGGCATGCTCGTAATGACTGGAGAACTGGTTGCCCCAACGTAAGTGTATCAGAGAGGGAAGGAAAGGATATATGAAGTTGGAAAGCCTGGGGCTTTGCTGACTGTACAGCAGAGAGTCTCCTTTGTCTTGGATGTTGGCTGTGATGTGAGGAGTGCCTTTGTGCGTCTGATGAGATGCCGACATCATAATCATCATAAAGTCATCAACATTAAATGATGCTTCTCTTTTTTGTTATGTACACTCTTAGACGGAAGTGCAGCTGAATGTGACCCGGGAAGAGGTTCAAGAGCACGATGGGCCCGAGAAGTATCGGTGTGAATGTGTGGCGTGGAATAAACGTGGAGAGAAGAGAAGTCAATCTGCCGTCGTACAAGTAGCATGTAAGTGACATTCAACATCATCTCACATCTGTATCTGTCTGTATAGCCAGGGCACACTGTAGCTGTCGAGTGAAGGCATTCAAGGCAATACGAAAATTGAGGGCCAGGAGAGTTCGCATACTGTCTCAAGAAGTAATGGTCGTCCTTCCTATCACATTATCATGATATTTCCATGTAAATCTGCCCTTTTTTCTACACCCAACTTCCCTTAATTTCCCTCCTTTGGGAGATGAAAATATGCCAGCTCCATCGTCTCCTCTTGTATGTAGAGGAGATAAAGATTTCTGGAAGGGGGCTATGAGATACACATCGCGCCAGGCAGCTCGCATAAAGTGCAGAGAAATGACAATCCGGGCCTTCAATTGGGACGTTATCCAGAATCGACTTTTTTCAAATGTGTAAATACCATGCAGCACACGCGTTCAAATAGTTTACATCCATTTTTTAGTTTTTTTAATGTGCCAGTACTACGGGTTATGCACTTTTCAAAACATTTAAATGTGTTCTCATTTGTTTTAAAAATGCGAAATATTGTTTTACACTCTTAAAACATTTTATTACATTTTGATGACTATAATGTTGTTTTTTACACCCTATCACCAAAATTAAATCAATTTTTACACTTTAAATAAATGCCACAAGGTATTTTGTTTCACACTCCTTTACAACTGTAGCAACTAGTTTTGGATTTTGGAAATACGCAAACATTATGGCTTTTGCCCGTATTGGCTTTCGTAAAAGCATTACATACATTTTTGCGCTTTGTCGTTTTCAAAGCCAATTGCTATGGCGTGGTATCTGCGAGGCTCCCAAAGTATCTCTCCGTGCAACATTAAGTGCATGACTTTGGGACGAGACTGAACTGGAGATCTCAACCCCTCGCTTTGCGCCTTCTTCGTACCTCATACATCTTCCTCGCGTATCAAAGACACCCTCGCATCTCATTACCACTTCCAAGACTCAGAGTATTATCATATTGCATAGCTCGGCGACAGGGACCGTAGTTAAGATGCAACCTATTCCCTTCAGAAATTACTAAAATTGGTAGGTGCCTCGCTGTCTGTGCGTATACCTATCAAATTTTGCGATGTAATGGTGCTGATGCTACATAAAGTACGATCAGAGAAGGGCTGTGTAAAGATGCCTACGTGTTTAACATAGTTTGACTGCGTGCATAGGAGTGTAGGGTGGCAGGTGGAGGGAGGGCGGGGGAGCGCGGGTGCTTTCGCTCAGTTCGCTCTGCCTCGGAAGTGTCTCCTTTCATCTTAATAATGTGATGATGAAGCTGACGATAAAAATGGCGAGAAAGGGAAAAGAAAAAGCGAGCAAAATGTCCAGATTGCCCAAGGATAAATAATTCAATTGGAAGAGAAGTGAGACAAGTAGAAATGACTTTTGCATGGCTTCTTCGCGCTCCCATATTTTATTTCACTCACTTTTTCGCCCTGTATTTTATCTCCGCTCACGTACGGCCACTACCAACTACTGGACTGCACTGCTGCCAAGACAGCCTACCTAACTGTGGTTGCAAAGTCTGCCCTTCTGCGAGCGTAGCAAATATAAAATACGTGGGTCATATCCTATACACTTATACATACGGTGTGTCTGCAGCACTTTGTCAGAATTTTATTCGCTCGCTTTCCCTGCTTTCCTTTCCTGGGAAACGCTACGGTTTTTCTTTCTTCGTAAGTTTCTCTTCTGTTCTGCTCAGGCTATACGGATTCTCAGAAAAATAATGACGATGACTTTTAGAGCTGTAATTGTGTCCAATTCTGTTAGGAAATTACTACTTGGACCGCACGTGCTTCTTAAGGTAGAACAATGGGATGGCATGGGGCCTTGCCTTACAGGCATTTAATGGCCCAGCAGCCTTAGCAAATGCAGCGAGAATGGCGAGTTGGAATTGCTGGCATGCCTCTGATATATTGGCACCTGTACACATCATCCATTTGGCTCTACTGATGCATGTTTCTGCACGCCCAATGCTGGATATGAATGTGCATACCTCAGGTACATACAACTGGCGAGCCCAAGATTTCGTCCAAGCTACAAGCCTATTTTCCCTCCGTGCAAGTTACACAGGGAAAGGTTAAATTGGTCATAAAGTATGCATACTTGACTCTAGCAACTCTAGTATAAGCGTACAGTGTTGGCTCATAGCCGTTGTTCCTTGTTCTTGTACAGAATTGAATCTATCATAATTCATTGAAAAGTACATTTATAGATTAACCGTGGAGAACAAGGCAGTGAGTCTCCTGTGTGATAAATGACTGTTCATTTCGTTGAACCTTAATAGGTCGACAGTGTAAATACTGGCTTGGCTATGTGGCTTTGCACACAATGAAACCAGAAGCTACGGAAACAGTCATATTTCTTAGTCGTCGTGGTTTAGACAAATTCCTTAGCACTGCTGTGATGTAGCGTTTTTCTGTTACTGTGCATGGCTAGACCTCTAAACTTTCTGATTCCGACTCTGATTTTCAGAGATTGTGATAAGACAAGGGTAGTCACGAAATGACTTGTGGGTCGAATCACGGGCTACGCTTGTCCTACCTTCACTCACGATGGGAAACGCTGACAGCTTATAAAGGCTGAGCTGAACTTGAACTTGAAGATGAAGATGAACATGGTGGTTGTGTGGTATAGAAACGATTGCAAAATTAAGACGCCCAGAGTGTTTGTTGAGAGATTGGCAAAGGAGTGTAAATCTTGATGCTCATACTTTGGTAAACATTAGCCCAGTCCATGACGTGAGTGTGTGTGAGGACTGCAGTGCACACTGAACTGCAGTCGACGCTTGTCTTGGGCTTTGAAATGCAAATCTGAGCGAGATTTAAATGCAGATTGAGTTTCGGGTTATCCTTCGCATACACTTATCCACGGTGTCATGGCGGTGCATGACTAGAATGAACGAAGCGCCGGAGTCACCTTAACCAGTTTATATGCAATCCACATGAATGAAACTTGAGAGTGACATCTAATTCATTAATAGATGGGCGAGACAGAGAGACATAAAATTTAAAATGGAGAGGAAAGTGCATAGCAAAGCAGTGTGTATGTATGTAGTGCAGCAGTTGGTGGTAGTGGCTGCGATGGCGGGTGATAGCGAGGCATAAAGTGAGGATGAGCGATGAGCTTGGGGGATGTGATGGGAAGAAGCCGTAAAGTAATTTGGTTGAAACAACGGAACCAGATATCCAGATGGGGGTTTCTTTATTTACATATTTACGTGGAGAAAGCTTTTATGCCTTCAACTTCAACAACAATATTTTATACCAACTTGTTTTTTTTCTGCTGCGTGTTCCAATCCTTCGACACGCCTGCTTGACTTTCAATATGACTGGTGCTGGATTACATGCTCACATAGAATTAGGATGATGGCACAAATGAAAATATATATTTCGTATCAATATCCTCGGATTTTATGACCCCTTCCTTCCTTTCCTCCCTGGGTACATGAGCATACGTATAGCTTCTGTGATCAGCCAATCCTTCACTCGCGACACAACGAATAACCAAAAGTAATATCCCCTCGTTTCTACAGCCACGCTCAGGTGTTCAGTCCAATTAATTAAATGACCCTGGCTAAACCAATCTGTTTGTGTACATTTAAAAATATCTGAAATTACATCCGCATCGTGATTTATTTACGATTGGATAATTAAATCGAAATTGAAGAAGGTAACAAATAAGTGAAACAATGGCAGAGAAGGAGACAAAGGGAGGTGAGAAATCAAACCAGTTGGATTGAGTGTTTGCATGCCTGGTGAGTGAAGAAGACAGGGAGAGTGCAGAAAGGGAATATGCAGACTGACAGACTACTTGGGGATGGGGATTAAGTTTCAAGCTGACCAGTGAGAGTCTGTGAGAGGAATCAAAGGATTTGACTTGGGCTGCGGAGTCACACATGGACTACTAGGGACACAATGGAAGATGAATGGAGATTGAATGAAATGAGCGAAAGTCATTCATATTCCTTCTCGGCATTCACACAGATTAAATTATGGGCAGCTCCGTGACGATCTCCTGTGTTCATGAGGATTGTGTGCTTCCATGCTCCTTGTCCCTCCAGTCGTCTGTCTGCCGATCCCTGCACTCTGCCCTTTCCCTCCGTTGGGGGAATAAGGAAGCAGTGCAGATTGCACTCTACTACTTTTATTACTTGAACCACTTCAGTAGCAAATGCATATTATTATATAGTGTGGCATCGCAGAGCGAGGATTTTCATCGACTGTAGGCTTCCATCATAATAACAACCCAATCCCACAAATTAAACCGGGTAGCATTAACTTGTTCCCTTCTTCTCACTTCTATTGCATTGCTAATTCGTAGATTAGGCAAGTTTTTAAAAGTTCAAGAAGTAAAGTAGAAGCCCCATGCAACGTCAAGAGTTCTTTTAACCTTTCCCCATGTCATGGTTGTACAGTACACTCCACCAAACTTCATTGAAAATACTTTCTGAGCGCATTGGAAACGCATCATAAGCACATGGGGTACACACTCCCTATTAGAACCACTCCCGATTGGTATATAGGCTATTCAAGTGTGTATGTGCAGTACGGGTTTTCAATGATCTTTTGGTAGTGTATGTCGTGTGTAAAGAAGCATTGTTGGTTAAGTTCATTCTCCGCTTAAAAGCAATGCGACGCAAGTCCCAACAATCAACTTTTAACTCACTTTTAAATACTTGTTTTACATTTTGTCAAAAATAGTAAAAACCGGCATTTGAACTTTATAAAAAGCGAGCAATAGTGATATTCACAGTGTTTGTAAACACGGTAAAAATTGGAAGGTAAAAGTTGCTGGGTCACCCTGCCTCGCACTGCTTCTTTACCCACGATATACTGTCGTGGGATGGGTGCGAAGAAAAGTATTGAAAAATGTAGAAACTATTTTCTCTTGCATGTGTGGCTCACTGGATGTTGTGCACAAGTACACGCCAACTTAAAGACATACGAGTTGTTCCTACGTCGTTGTATATTACGTAGCTGTATCTGTACATTTGTAGGAGAACCGTTTGAATAGTGTCTGGGCTTAGGTGAGAGAGTGTCAGAAAGGTATGCGCCTGCATCCATGCAGTGTAGGCTGTACTTAGGTATTGTCATTTATACTTTTTACGGGAGCTCAAAGGTGATTAGTTGGTAGGCACTTGACTATTTATACACAACTGGTGCGGGTGCAAGTACAGCTATCTGGATATCTCAATGGAATGAGAGTAAATAAATGGCGGGTATTGTTCCCCGTGTGTCTCTTGATGTATTCATGTTGTCTCTGCACTCTCCACTTCACTCCTCCGGTATGTTAAAGAGAGTAAACATCTCGTTTCCATGAGTCATCCTTGACTAAAAGAGCTGATCCAATTTCCCGCATTCTTTTGTGCTCCAGGAACAAATTAAAGGTATCATATGAGTGAGTTCAAGTTAAATGACAAGAGACAAGTTTAGTGCGAACTGAGTTTAGTCACATCATATGATACATGTGCACTTTGTGCACAAAGAATTTTTTCATGGCTTTTCAAAACCTCTTGTACTTTTACTAGTCGACTACAGTTACAGTTGCACAGACGGAGTTGCACCCGTTTTTTTTCGTCTTTTACACAAAATCTTCTTAGATGAAAAAAAATGCTTTTAGTTTTACCATTTACGCTTGCATTTTAGTTTCCCTTTGGTTTTGTTAGAAAAATCCTGTAAAAAGAGTGGAAATAAAGCTATAATGTAGCGAAAAATAGAGAAACTGTCTCCGTGTGTTTTGGAGTGGGCTGCTCGGAGTGTGTAATCCTAAAATGGAATCGTGAATTCTTTACTTCTCTGACGCTCGTGCTTCTGCCGTAGAGACAGAAGAAGCTTTTTCTAAAGTCAGAAGACAGACGGGGAAGGTGGAGGGACGGAGACAATACAGTGCAGTGCTCGAGAAACTAAGAATGAGGGAATGGCATGACGATAGGAATGGATTTCAATTGAATCCAATGTTGTGACTGGGAGAGGAGCAGAAAATAAAGTGGTTTGGGTTTTGTTCCATCCGCGGAACAAAAGAAGAATTTCTAACGTTTTCATTTCCCTCTGTTTGTGTTTGTATGGTGGATGTAGACGCTGTCTTCCAGGGACGTCAAGACTCATTCAGCCTGCATTCACTCCTCCAGTCGTCCTCCACGCGTTTTACATAGCATTTCCAATGTAGCTACGAACACACGCACACATCTCATTTTCCCTCTACTCTTTTTTGACGACAGCTACCGAGAGTCCTGCTCTTCCAACTCCAACACGTTAAATCTTCCAGGTCTCACATATCCATAAAGACAGAGGCATCAGTGAAGAAGCATTGTGGTGTAAGTCCAATTGCCGTGTAAAAGCATTCTCACGAAAGTCAAGCTGCTATTAATGTCATTTTGATCATCATTATGTATACCCATATGTTTATACAACGTAAATACCTTTTTGTTCACCTTTTCAAAAATATTAAGTGCGACTCAGCCATCTTTCAGTAAATGGTAAAAAAATGGTTAGCGTGGTATTTACAAGTTGCAGAAATAGTAAGACTGGTATTTACACTTTCTAAAAAATAGTAAAAATGATACATATGCACACCTTTTATACAAATGTGTATACGTGACATTTGCACTTGTTATAAAGACATCTAGGAGTAGAAAGTAGTTGATTGTTTGGGTGAAAATGCCGTTAAAGAGACAATGCGTGAGAATGCTTCTTCAGCCAGGATGTGTAGCAGGGCGAGTAGCGACTACAATGAAGAAAGATAAAGAAATCGCAAGTCTTCCTCCAGCCCGTAGTACCTTCCTTTTGGCTTGGGTTTTACATTCACATGGCTTACATTATAATTCTTCCAAAGTCTTGGTCTGGAAATTCCGTTGCTGCGCTCCGTTCCGCGGAACTTTATGACTTGGCATCCCATCTTCCCTTCACTTTGACTTTGACTCTGTGTGTAAAGAGATTAGCATTAAATGTGCACATGTAAACTGGTAATGTAATTCTTCGGCAACTTCCACTCAGCTTGATATCTGTACAGAGTTTCAATATTCCAACCTCCGTCCCATCCATCCATCGCAAAGTTACAAAGTTAACTTCCAAGCGGCGTAGGTACATGTACGTATGCTGTGATTTAAAAGTGCAGACATTCGTTATGCATTCTAGAGTGTCTGTCTACTCGAGAGCTATTTTTTGTTTGTTGTTGTTGTTGTTGTTTGGCTAAGGACGGGCTGTAATGGCTGGGAAATGGACTGGCTTTGAAAATCAAGTGTAAGTATGTGATATGTTAATGAGGGCGACAGTGCAGGATCTTGTGTATGGGATGCGTGCGCCATATTTTTATGACATTGCTAACTTTGACATTTAATGGATGGAGCTTCTCTGGCTCATGTTGGCAGGGATGACTGCCTCTCCTTTGACTTCGCATATAACAATGTGTAACCACTTAAAGAAGGAGCTTCACGACGAGACGAGCTGTAGTTCCCTTCCATCTAAATGCCACGTCAAATTGATTTCTCAATTTTCATTTTCTTTATCTTTCTTTTGTCTAGTAGCAGTTTTGTGTGGGGAAGGAAGTCAAGGTATGGATTTATTGGGATGGAAATGTCAGGGAAATTCATAATATTTAAGGTATACTCTGGGACACACTGCTTCTGGAATAACAATAAGGGTGAAGGAGACTGAGGAATCTTTTGCTCATTTATGATGCTCTGGCTGCTCTAATCGTTGGTACAGTGTAGCCTTTTATCTCGTGAAGCAACATGTTTCAAATAATTACGTGATTCTATCTGTAGCAGCTATTGATTTATATTAAAAGGCCATTAAGGCAAGTTTCCGGAGTGAAAAATTCAAGTGATGGGAGTTGAGGTGCTGTACGCATGTGCGTCTGTCGAATGAAAAATTATTAGACTGTACATTAAAAATCCAGCTTAGTAATAAAGTCCAATCGCGGTCATTTCCAATGAAAATGCTTGTGTTTGAATTATATTGCTCTACAAATGTTGTTGTTTTTTTGTTGTTATTTGGAGTGTGTATAGGAGATGAAAATATTTGAATACCTGGGATGCTAAAGTGTACAGGTGTAAGAGTGCTTTGCCAATAGAGCCTTGGTTCTCTTCATTGTGAATTCCGTGTGGATTTTGGGAATGAGTAATTAATTGAAGATGGGAGTCTGGTTCTGTTTGAACTACAGTAATTTGAGAGCTCATGTCTATTAATTTTTGACGATACAATATCCATAAGCATATAAATGGGGTATTTGGAAGTTGGTTGTTGGTGTTGAACTTGAGTCTCGCCTTCCCTTGACTGTGAACTGTGAGAACTGCTTGGGCTTCTTCCTTTGCTTTCCTTATTTCACTAAAGCGGGGCTACAGTAGTTGTGTGCGAGTCTTTTGGAAATAAGAGTAGTGAGTTGATTGCGCCTGGGAAACTTTTATTGCTTGGGCTACAATATATGAGTTTACGTCTGGTTTCACCCTTGCATTGCATTGCTCGCTCAGCCTCGTCATAAGAACATGTGTCTGAGTTTGGATGTGCGTGTGCGTTGTGTGTACTGCAAGTCTTTCTCATTACGTATATTGAATGCGTTTAAGTTTCACAGACCTCATGACTTAACTAGTAAACATAAAATCATAGATATCTCTTCTATGGGAGGGAAGCTTCTTGTACCGGTATACACTATACATATAAATACTCCCGGTTTTTTGGATTCTTCGTCTGCTCCTGCTTTCCTTACTACTGCATCCCATGATGAAGGGTGTAGGTATGTAGAGAATGATTTTTTTCAACTTCAAAGTTCTTTCTGCTACTACTACATGACGTTCCTGTGTCTGTTTTCCAAAAAAGTTGAAGGCATGTTTTATTTCTATTCCCTGTCTAATACGCTTGCTAACTTGAGTTTGCCATACAACATGGCCAGGTTTGGTCCATGCTAAATGGGGGATATTTCTCTTGTGTCTGTACACTATACAGTACCACCTACTGCACTCTGCTAAATTTTAACTCGCGTTAATTAAGAATGATAAAATGAAAGATTTTTTAAACATTGGACAGTCTCGGATGATTAGGTGGGCTGCAGTGCGTGCCGTAAACAAGACCATTACGCGCTTTACTGCTATTGATCTTGCGCTCCAGAAATACGGTATAATAAAATGTTGGACTATTAATGAGCGACGGCGATTTGTCTGACAGGGAAAGGATTTGAGATAGAAAGGATTTTGAAATTTTGTGAAGCTCTAGAATGCAAAGCATGTTCCTGGCGAGCCACGTCCAGAGTGATCCTGAGATGGGAAGTGCTAACTGGTAGTGGTGTGGTAGGTGATCTGTGTATGGGTATAGGGAAGTCCAGGGAGAAGAAAGTGAGAGATAGCTTAGTGAGTGGGACGGAAGGAAAGTAAAAAATCAAGGCTGTGTGAGAGATTGGGCACAGATGGTGTATTCCAAATGAGATGGATATTCGCATGTTGGAGTGAGGATACTCAACTGACTGAAAGTTTCAAGATTTTAGAGCCATTCCACTCTTTACTACTCCATCCTCCTTTCCAATTCCATATGTTTCAAATTCCCTCCCATGGCAGAGGAAAGTGGCCGTGGTTGAACATGAGCCGTGCCCGTGAGTGGTAGCAGCAGCAGTAGTAGTAGATGAACACACAGATTCAAAGAGAGCACGTTTGTTTCCGTTTTCTGGGAGTAACATATGGAGGAGCAGTATTCTCGACTTTATTCTCGACTGAACCTCTTCGGCAGTACTATTACGTTGGACTTGAGCAGAGAAGAAGGGCCTCAAGTTTGAACTTTTATTCTGTGTACTTAACTCCAGTTTTTAGCCACGTTTACGATATAATATTACGCCTCTATGTTTTCAAGAGAAAATCCCATGTCCTCCTTTATCTAAATCCAATAGGCTTTCACACATCCCCAGCCTTCCCTACCCGTGAATACGTAAGTAGCTCGGATGCTCCTATATGTCCAACTATATGGAGCCCACCTCGTCCATTCCGATTCCGACCATGCCATCCTTGTAGCAGAAAATCAACTTATTTCCACGCCAGACAGAAATCACAATATGATTTCCAATCCAAGCATATTGTTATCTTCACACTTTCCTTTGAGGTGGAATGTGGGCGAATATTTTATGTTATGTAGATGCCCCTCATTTCCCCTCAGATTCCTCCCCTCGCTCTGCACCGGAACGGCAGGGCACTCACTTTCTTGAGGCTTAGCCGCCGAGACGAACTCTGTGAGATGTACGCGTAGGAAGGTGCTTCTGTGGAAAGTGTCCGGTGGTGAGATGCGTCGCTCTTTGATGCGATCTCCCTGAGCCGATTTGACGATGGTGGGGAATGTATGCGAAGGGAAAAGTGGGCTTTGTCAGCCGGAGTTTCTCCCACAAGGGCCAAGAGATACCTTCCGGGATTTCCTCACTCTCAGCTACTTAGACCCTACTTACATGGGGTTACCATCTTCCCTTCCGTCCCACTACATTCCATTACTTTCCTTCCTTACTCACCTATTTTGCATTGGTAATTTTCTTCACTTTATAGCTAATATCTCTCCAGCCTCTGTATCCCTAAAAATAGACAATTCCTCCCTCAACCGCTCTTCCCATTCTTCATGCTGCTGCATTGTTAACATATCGGACAGATAACTTGTTAGTTACGATCGAGCCGGTAGTTAGTGTTTCTAGGATGTTCCATGTAATTGCACTTTACCAAAAGAACAGTGAAAATGCATCCCGAGCGCACTGGAGACCCATCATAAACACATTGAATGTGCTTTCAATGAGTCCAGGATGTGTGGATGATGCGTTTCCAATCGTTTTTTTTAAGTATTATAGGTAGCTATTTAGGAAACTTGCAAATACGCGGTCATAGGATTTTAGTTGAAAAGAACACTGAAAAAGGCAAAAATTATGTAATGTTTTGAAAGGTACAATAAAAATAAAAGGAATTAGCCTTCTGAAAAAATATAATAATATATTTATGCTTTTTGCAATAGTGCCAAACAGTCTGTACACACATTTCAAAAGAGTGATTTTGTTGACGTCGTACTTGAAAGGACTTGATTGTATTGTGCTAATTCCATTGAATGAGAAACAGAAGTGTACGTATCTAGGTATTAGAGTTTGCTTGCTGAAAGCATAAAGTGCAATTTAGTCGTTTTCTTTGTGGAGGAGAATTGCTACTGGGGGGCAAGGGGGTTGCGGTGGGAGCTGATGAAAAAGGTTATTATACACACTGGGACACCGCACTTTGATATCGTCTGCTAAGATGTAAAAATAAGTAAAACCAATTTTTGGCTACAAGCAAAATTGGGCATATACTTGGATATACCACAGGGTGTCTTATTTTGTTTAGCCAAGAATGAATGTGCCTCTCATGTTGCATCTTAGAAGGTGGGATGATTTTGTGCAATGCGATGCAGTCTGGTGTAATGTAGTGTGGACAAGAAATGAATTTAAGTAGAAAATGCAAAAGTGAGGGCAAAAAACGTTGATTCTAAAGGTGGATGGAAATAAAAACTAGTTTTTCCTTGACTGATGTTCCGTGCGTGCAGCGCCTGTGTGGAGTGGTTGGACTGGGGTTGAAGGGCCTTGGTTTGGGTGCTGAGTTGATGATACATGCTGATGGAAGGGGTGATTGGAATGTGGATGCAGGACTTGAAAAATCGGTCCAGTAGCTTTTTAAGGCAACTCATCCTTGTTCGTGAGTTGGGTGGTTGAGACTCGGAACAAGATTCTACTTTGTACATTTTTTTAGCGGCCGAGGTATGTCTGTGTACATTGAGCATGTAGATGTTTCTTAGGTGTATTTGCTTCTTTATGCGTATTAGTCGCCTCAACCTTCGATGTAAAGCGAAGGAGGCAGGAATTAAGAAAATCCATGTTGAACTTCCAAAGTTGTGTGGGTTACTTCGTGGAATCTCCATTCAAGTAGAAAATAATGACGTACATGAGCACTGAAGACATAATCCATGATCAATCACTTGCCTTTCTAACATTCGTCAGTCTGAGGTGGAGGTGCCTTGTTTTCTTAGTTCCAGTTCCTCTCAATTTCCAATTCAAAGAAACATTATTGATTCCTCTGCCCTGCAACTGCAACTGCATCTCTACATCTCTACCACACTTGGGCTTTAATTCAAATTCAACACACTCCGCCTGAATGTCTTACATTACATTCGGGGACGCGCTGCACATTTTATTCGTCTCCGTGGAATTCTGATTCTTTGATTTTTCCAGCAAAGAGTACTTCTAGTGAGGAGTCGGGAGGGAGTAGTGTGACGACAAGGCAATGGCGAGCGTATCGAGTGTATTTGGGTTTAGCCTGGATTTTGGTATTTAGCATTTTGCTGGGTCCTTTTCGTCCTGTTATGTATGCGTGTAGAAAGGAAACAAAGTTTGCCACTTAATATAATAATCCTAGACATGCACCCACTGGATTGTAAAAGCATTACTTTCCCGTTGACGACGATTTTGTATTCATGTAGTCCAATTTAGCTGATTGCCACTAAAATACCAGCCACCACAAAATTCCTTTCCCTTCCTTCCTTCCTTCCTTCCTTCCTGTTGCAAGTAGTGCAGTCCAAGGATGGGCTCCTTGTAAATGTAAACAGAAAGACGAGGCTGAGAAGCTACTTGAATGTTGACTCGAACGCGAAGGGCTTAAAGTTAGATGGTGGAAATGTGTGGAATAAAAACTTAAATTCCATTCCAATATATTTCTTTTTGGTTTAGTTAGTTCATGGGCATTAGCAACATGAACATTCTATCCACTACGTGCAATGCAGCGAGTTAAAAGTTGGGCAGAAGTGCGTACACGAGTAATACAGGAATTGAAATGTTTTCACTGGTTCACCATGGGCTGTCTGTCTCTTCCTTTTTGAGACTCAGGCTCAGAACTGAATAATTTAATGGAACTAAGTAAATATTTACATTGCTGTGGATTGATTGAATCATAATAAGAGAGCAGATTGGTTCAATGCCTTCGTTTGTCTGGGGTATCTCTCTGCATATCACTCCAGAGCCTTGTCTCAACCAATAATAATACTCTTCCCTGTCGACTTTACTCGGACTTACATAGCGCGGCTTATAATTATAAGGTCTCATGTCGGTATTCTGACTCTGATTGCCTGTAGGCAATTTGGAATGGCATGACATAGGGAGCCTTGCAGATATGACCTCGTTGTTTGGAGAGAGCTAAAAGTGCAAAGAGTATATTATGAGTATTTACAAAATTCAGAAATAGATTGGAAATACAATATAATAGAATGGAATAGAAATTGATCTTTTTGCAAGAATATTAGCATTTTTGAAAAAGTTAAAATGAGTCAAGGACATTCTGGAAATGGAGAAACAGATTTAGACAGCTTCCTACTTGCGTTTTCAATGAATACCAAAATAGATTTCCACAATTTCAAAAAGGGTAAAAAAAATAGTACCTATGCGCTTTCAAAAATGTCAAAAACAGATTTAAACCCTTTGAACGAGTGTAAAACAGTGTAAGTATTAACAGTTTTGGAAAAAGTTATATCTCTGATGTCATACTTGAAAACCCCCAAGCTTTGGATTACGTGAGTTTAAGACGACGTAAACCTGTAGCCTACAAGTAAAGGCAGTCGTAATGAATTTTCAGTGCATTTCGTGGTTCGTCCAATACTCAATATCAATGTGAAGGGTTGTGTGCGTATTTATTGAAATAGTAGTGCGTAAGTATCCAAGTATACAAGAGAGTGGGTATTGGTTTCTGGTAATTATAGGAATAGGTCCATTGGAATTGGTTACCCTGTTAGTTGTTGGTTCTGGCTGCGTTCTTTGAGTGAGCCTCTGTTTGTTGTGGATGGATGTAGGTAAATGATTTGATGTTAACTCCACTCTTCTCTCGCCGTTTGTGTCTACACTTGAACACTAATGCTAATGCTCGTGTATTTCTTATGGCTCGTTGGTCAGGAATTACTTTGATGTATGTGTGGAAACGATGAATGTTAATTGTAAAGTAAAGCTTCCAGCTACAACTCCTGCTGTCTGTCTCCATTTCATATTTCCAGGCAGTGTAACTTGTGTTTGTGTGTGCACTGCGTCTTCTATCCTGGTATATACTGGTAGTATTATGATAGGAGCCTTGCAGTGATGACGTCGTCGGATTTTGGATTGCCAAGTGCTTTGGATAATAGGCAAGGATGAAAATAGTATTTTGAAAAATATTCAAAAAGCATAATATTGGGACACTCAAAAGCTGCAAAAATAGGTCTAATCTGTTTGAAAGAGTGTAAAACATGCTAGGTATTTACACATTTTGAAAGATTTTTCCTACCACGTCATCCTTGAAAGGCCCCTATTATAGCATGGTAGGTATATACAGATGTATGCGCATGGTTTTAGCCTCGTTCTGCGAGTGTATTCGCCGGGTTTATTCATACTAACATTTCCCAGAGCCAGGATGATTCTTGTTCCTCCGTGGTCATTGCCTCTCAAAGCACTAATCGTTAATATATTGTTAATTTAAGTTGAGGATTGTTATTACTTGTATCGTGCTTTATTATCCCACTCCTAATATGTAGCTGCCCAGCATGGAGAATAAATGAAATGCTGAATGAATGTGTCTATCTACGTCTGGTGCTGTGGGTTGTTTCTCCGATTGTGTGTGTACAATAGGGCATGGCTATAATTATTCACGGGTCTTTTCAGCATCAATGATGGATGCAATCCAAACAAAAGACTAAAACTAAGACATTAGCAGAGACGAGAGTTCTCATCGTGCACCAGTCCTTCCGTCGCTCGTGAGATGAAATGATAGTTTGCCTTTCCTTTTTACTCTTAATGGGAGTGAATGTGAATGGTGAGTGTGGATGGAAACGCAGATAGTTGATACATTCTGCTTGTGGTTTGTGTTAGTAATAATCGTATTATTACGAGTCTAATAAATACATCATTCCATCCTTCATTCTTTAAGTTTGCCGTGGACGTAGGTGTACACGTATCTTCCCTTCTCTCTGACACTGGCATGGACTGCGAACCTCCTAGGAGTATCTTGGGACGCAGACAAATAATAAGGGTCCATTCTCGTCTTACGTCGTAGTAATTACATTGTTTTAAATACCGTATTTACACTTTTTTGAAAATGGAATTTTAGGGTTTGCTTTTTTTAAATATGCGCATACCATGTTTGTGTACTTTTGGATGCGTTAGTGTGATGCAATTGGCTTTTTGAAAGGATATTTCTAACCCAAATCGTATGCCATCACATTTGGATATTCCCTGATGAATTTCGTTGACTACAATCGGCCAGCTACAGCCACAGCCCCTTCCCCCCGCTTCCCATTCAGGGATGTAAAAAGTAAGTAGAAGGAAAGGAATACAAATGGATGGGACATGGATACAGATTACAGATCTCAGTGCATTCTCATTCCTTTTCCACGATAATATTACATGTTTGCCATGAGATGTTGAGATATTGAGATATTCATGCTGGGAAACTAGTTGATGCCCATAGATTTGGATATTCGTACGCAGTATACCTCTTGGAATGGTTCTTGTGAATGTAGCTATTGCGGGAGTGCTAAATGAATAACTCAACTTTTGTCCAACATTCATTTATTATCGTGCAAGTGCAAAGCCAAGCCATAGAAAATACAAATTTATACACGTTTAATAATACATACTACGACTTACCTCAAGCGATGCACAGAACACAGAAGTTCAGCGACAGTACCCACGTAGTTATTAATAATAACTTGGGCCTCTTGGCTCGCTGTTTATGAATGTAGCGACGGAGGTATTTATTACCTGACAGCGAACCTTGTAGACACTTTCTGTTCTGTCCCATGGCATTGCATCATATATCTCAATTCCCACTCACAGGTCTTATCCCAGCATTAATTCATAATCTACAAACACTACAAACTGTGCAGACAAGATGGAAAGCTGAAAACGTGGATCGTGAGCGGTCCCCATGCTAACTTTCGGAAGAAACGGAAAGAGCTCTGTCCATAAATGTAGGGTTGACAGTCATAAGTGTGTAGTTGTAAGCTTGCTAAAAAATCGTACGTCATGCCATTTTAGTCCTGTCGTGTCTACCATTACCAGGTTGGCATGCAAACAACTGTATTTAAATCCACAGCAGCATTTACCTTTATGTAGCTGTAGCACTGTTATAAGAAAGGCAAATAGAATCGTCATTTTTTTGTAGAAATAGTACTGGTAAATAGTGTGTAATCAAAGGATTATTAGGATCGCATTAGTCTTATCCAACGATCAATCAAAACCTTTCAAATTATAAGTTCATTACCTGTCAATCTTAACATTTACTTTGTGTTCATTGGAAGACCACTCCATCGTAAGTAAAAACATAAGGTTGGTTGTTGAGTTAGATTAGATAACAAGGGAAACTCTGTGCTCACTTGCCATGGGCTGTACTGTACTCTAAAAGTCCAATAGTTTTTTACCTCCTGCCATTACCATTACCATTTCCCTGACAGAGTCGACCTCGGAAAGTTTTGTGCAATACAATTTTAATTCCGAATTCAGTCCGTAAGATTCTTGATTTGATTGCTGTGACGGTAGCAGATACTATGTGCAGCTGAAATTGATGCTTCAATTTTCCTTTTTCATTTGCCCTTCCATGCTGTTTGCGTAGCTGAATGTAGTAAGTTTGAAATTCCGCATACAAAGTTGTCAAATGAAATCCTGAATCAATTCTTTGTGAATCTGTATGATTACAATTGTATTTGTTTTTCTTACGTTTCACCATTATTCATTTTTATTTTTTAAGCGCGGTAAAGATAATGAGGATAATCAGTGAGACGAGAAATGTTAGATGCATATGTAGCATGGAGAGAGGGCATTCCAAATATAGCGTCATACAAACCTCTTTTCAATGTGTACATGTCTTGGTTGCATCTTTTCCAAGATAGTTATTTGCGTGTTTGACGATAGTGCAAGCATTGTTTTACTCCTGTTCAGAATGTTACCTTAAAGGCTTATGCCTTACTTTAACAGTTTTTCAAGCGAAAACATCTGACGTCGTACATGCAAGACTCCTAATGAAAATGATTGAACCTGCACCCGTAAACTTACAATTTTACAATCCTCAGTAGACACTGTATGACCATAGGTATGTTAGTATTCATAGATTAGGAAGTAAAGTGCAGGGCTGCCTACTTTCAATGCACCTCAGGTATTACGTCTTGACTCACCACTAATGTGGACCTGGTCGCTGAACACTTGAGCTGTGTCTACTCCATAAAATCATAAAGTAGTTATTATGTGGTAGTTAATGGGCTATCCACAGGTAGACTACAATGAGCGAAGGAGAAAAAAACAGACTTCATGTGAGTTTTCATGTTTTGAATACAACAATGATTATCATTCATTCTGCTCGCTCTTCTGCATCTCGAAATCTGTGTGAGTGGAAGGGCTGCAGTGTAATTGTAACTCATTCATTTCCAGTGCCAGCGTGTAATGTAATGTTTGCATTATTATGACTCGCTCTGACTCCACGTATTTATATTCTCCATTCACTGCGCTGGATCAGGATTTGACGAACACTTTTATTGTTTTTATTTTCAACGGCTCACGTATATATATCATGAATTATGAGCTTACGCACACATATTCGACTCAAGCGAACATTCTATGTAGGTGCATGCGCAGATTAGCTGGCATTTACATTTGTATTGTAGTTTTTATTTTCTTCTGCTGATGGCTCATTGTTGATCTCGCTACTTCCATTCCCAGCCATTCAATCCGTGACATACAGATACCATGGAGCTTTGCACATGGGTATATAGGTATGATGCTAGTTTATGGTAATAAAAAAAATTCCTTGCACTTCTTTCCATTGCTACTGGCTATTCCTTCATCGTTATAAATTCAAATACGCTTAAAACTGTGCGGACAGACGCTTCTGCAATCTGCAACTGTGTCTTTGTGAAAAAAGCTGTTGCTGTAGTTATTTTTGAATCCGATTTCTACGGGAAAGAAAGTACATACTAGGTGTACATGTTGGTCTGTACTTTAGTTACGTAGGCATATGGAGAGACCCATTTGGTTACGCATAACTACAATGTATGGTGTGGGCTTGTGGTGAAAATGTTTATTTAGTGCGGATGTTGGGTCGTATTTGTACAAAGTCGACAAAGTGAGGATTCTGCCTCTTCTGCACCGCACACATATTTCTGTTTTGTCATGATTTTGTCTGGTGATAGTGATGGCAATGGCATTGGCCAAGTGGTTTGGTGGTCACATACGGTGCGTGGAAGCTGTTGACGGTCGTTCTGGCCATTTGGATGTCAATGCGTCCCAAGGATCTTTCTTTGCCTTATCTAATATTCATGCACACACCACCAGTCCTCATCGTTGCGAAGGAACACGTCCAGCAGTGCCACGCCCGGATTACCTACTCCAACTGGTATCTCTTTGAAATGAGATGGAGTAGGGAAAGCGAAAAAACAAACTTGTGATTCCATGTCTCCTTGTGGCCCATTTAGCGGCTTTACAGTAAAACAAGGAAGCGAGTTGCCCATGTTTTCTAATGAGAAGGTTTTCGGAGGAAATCAAATAAGTAAAAGAAAGCTGGATGGGAAATGAAGAAAAGAAGACTTTTACCATTTACAGACAACTTGGCCCTGAATATCAGTGTGGAATTAAAGGTTATGTTGGGACGGCAGAAGGTGCGATGTAAATAAAACAGTGTGAATGAGTTTAATATTTGTAAAGTTGCCTTGCTGACTGGAGGAATGTTTAGTGTGCTGATGTCTGTGTGTGCTTTACCATGTGACTGCGTGTCAAAAAACGTGCTCGTATTGCGGCAATGCAGTCTGGCTTGGAATGTAAGTGTACCAATGTGTAGTCATTGCATTGGGAGGCTTGCTTCATCCTTTGAGTGGTGTTGGAACTAAGTCAGTTACAAAGTAGAAGACTTTCCGGAGGATCCACACTTGATCTAATATGCAGTGGGTTGATGTGATTATTGAGGATTATTTGAGGAACTCAAATGGAGAGGATTGAGGGAGAAGATTGGAAGGAGTCGACAATTCCATTGGAACCATTTGAGTGTGTATTTGGTGGAGGGAGACAGGAGGGAAGAACAGATGTGGATGGAAATGATTATGTGGATTGGAGACGAGACAGTTGAGTGGGACTCTGCGGTTTTGTTTATGCCTTTCCTTGGCTTGTTTGCAATCACTGCGACTTCATCATCCAAGGAACGACCACGGTGGCTTCACATGGAATGGCCTCTGCTTCCGGATGTGCAGAGGTGGCTGCTGGAGTTTGGTTCTCTTACAAAGAAGGTGCACGGATGTTATCCCTTTGCCTCCGACACTGGCAAATAGGAATACATCGTGGGTGAAGAAGCATTATGGCGTAAGTCCAGTCCCCGCTTCGACGCGAGTCCCAACGGTCAAATCTTTGCCTCTATGTTTAGAGAACGTGTAAATGTTACTTTTAGACACTTTTAAAAGGTACAAATAGCAGTTTTACGATTTTTGAATTTTGTAAATACCAGTATTTTACATTTCAAGAAGGGTAAATTTAATACAACTCTTACTCTTTCTACAATGTTTAAAGAGCAGGTTTAAAAATGATTCAAACGCGTAATTTTTGAAAATTGTTAAAAGTTATATGTACAGTTTTACGGGACATTACGGGACGCTGGACTTACCCCAGAATGCTTCTTCATCCTCAAAATGGTGTAGTTCAGTTCAGTTCTTGCCACGGAGTCTTAGGAAGTAAAATGAGGAATTGAAATATGTTCTGCTCAACTAACTGAGATCACTGCTGCGTTCTGTAGGTCCTGAGATAGTGATGTGGATCTAGAATCCAAAGATATGTTCTCTATGCTTGCTTACGGGAGAAATAAACATGAGTCTGCACTGTGAATGAAGAGCTGAATAATAATGTGGTGGACTGGACGGAGCTGTGAGTGAGCAGAAGGCTCCTTAAACTCATCCCGAACCTCATTTACATAAAAGAGTAATCCTCAGTGTGCTCATTAGAAATACCACGGGCTCCACTCAATATGTTAAAACTGAATTGTTTTTTACTTTATCCTTCGCTCCAACTTCTCACATTCACAAGCCAGCCTTCCACATCTAGCACACTATATCCTGGTTCATACCTACTTGGCTATAGCCAGGCTTTCTGGAGTTCTTTCTGGCTTAGCCTCCTCACTCAGATTAAATAAGAGTTTTAGGGACCATTTTTCATTTGTCTCCTTCACAAGCCCAACTTATTCTTAAGGAAGTCTTCCTGCCAGTCAGTGCACAAGACACAGTATAAACTTGGTATGCAGAGATAGCTTATTACTTGAGTGTGTGAAATGCAAGGAGCCTTGCAAACATGACGTTGTAGGATGGTTGGGTAGAAAGAGCTTTGGAAAAGCCAAGTATGAAAATAATGTTTTTAAAAAGTGCGTAAAATGTAATATTAGCAACTCAAAAAGTGCAACAGTAGATTTACGCTTTTCAGAAAAGTCATTTCTGTGACGTCATACTTGAAATACTAAAATGTCACGTTTCTTCTTTTGGAAACTTGAATTTTAGTTTTTATATTTTGAAAATTTATTATGTTTATTATCTCACATTATTTGAGTTTTAAAAAACAAGTCGTATGGCGTCATATTTGGAAAGTTCCTACATAGTATGTTAGGTAGGATATGTGTATGTAGTGTATGAACATAGCCGCCTCTTGCAGATCTATAATGGTATATTGGTTAAATGGAAAGTTTGTTGTATATCGGTGATTCGGTATTTGGTTCGTCGTTGTTGGTTGTTGTGAGTCTTGTGAGGGAGAATGGAAGCGAAGATGATCCGCCCTTCCTTGGCTACTAAATGCTCCGCAGAGGCACTTGCGATGGGGATAAGGGTGACGGGAAAGTCTGTCCATGGCTTTAAATTGGTTCCTTCGGAACTCTGTCGCTGCACTCGCTGTCTCTGTCCGTATTTTCTTGACTCTGGAGACACTCTGGAGAGATGAGGAGGATGGCAGCGAGCGGCAGAGTTGAGGCCGTCTATCTTTAGAGGGACGGGACAGATTCCGAGACTTTATCAGATGACACAAAGGCGTGTTGTTTCTCTTTTCCTGTCATTCCCTATACTTTCCATTCATCCTCGCGTCCGTCCTTCCGCAGTGCACTGCTACACTGACAAATAACGAGAGACGCTTGTATTTTATATTTAATGGCTCCACTACTTTCATCTTTCATCACTTTTGCTTTATCTCCATGCAGTAATCGTAACAATCCATGCCATTTAATTCCCTCCCAGTAACTTGGCTATCCCGTACAATCAACTTTCTATTGGTGCACTGTTCTCAATTTGATGGAGATAAATAAAATATGAATCAATTATTGAGAGGAGCGTATAAGGACATTTGGGTGTAGCAGTTAAACTCTATACTCTAAAGGCAGCCGAGTATATGGCATAATGGGATAATTTTGAAGATTTTTAGTGGCAGAAATAAAAGTTCGGAACGTCCATTCCCTTTGAAGGATAGAAGCTTTATTTGGGAAATAAGATGGGCATTAAGGATGATAGTAATCATTTAGCTGATAAAGGAAGGGATAGTGTGGTAAAATGTTAGTGCACATCATATTTGTGAAGGTTAATTTTATTTGGATGTGTGCCCAGAGCTTAGAGTAAGAAATGAGAAGGGGACTGAGTGGCCGGAGAGAAAGGATTTTCCCTTGGAATGAGTATTTGATTTTTGTTTGCAGATTTGAAGAGATACTTCGAGCAGTCGCCCTACTCCAAGAGCGTTGAGTTGGACTCCCAAACTGAGCTCCGCTGCATTCCCCCCGACGGGGTTCCACACACAGTCATTTCCTGGCTTCGTGACGGACGGCTCATCGACCCGAAGCGGGATCCCAACTACATCCTCACCGCAGATGGACATCTCCTCATCGCCCAGACTCGCCTCTCCGACATGGGC
This sequence comes from Dicyrtoma fusca, assembly GCA_034695205.1. Taxonomy (NCBI): domain Eukaryota; kingdom Metazoa; phylum Arthropoda; class Collembola; order Symphypleona; family Dicyrtomidae; genus Dicyrtoma; species Dicyrtoma fusca. Next base: position 28,617 of record JAQFZC010000125.1, on the reverse strand, counting down.
AATTACAGCTGTGTCGCCGAAAATATTGCAAGTCGACGTGTCAGCGAACCCGCCCTTCTCACCGTCTACGGTAAGTGTGTCACCAGCAATCCGCACCATTTCTTCATCTCATTCCTGCCCTGCATGCTTTCACTTTAATCCCAATAACTAATCATCCCAAGTCTTCGTCTTCATTGGCTTCGTCTAATGCATGCGGCCATCTTGCTACCAACTATCCGCTGCCCAGTTCTGGTACAGAAGAATGGATTAATCGTCCCTGTCGTTAGCTCGCTGATATGTATATGGGCGGTTGAATTGAGGCCGTAATGTGAGTTTAGTACCAAGTCAATGGGACAGGAGACGAAATCAAGTTATCTCTTTCCAACTCAAACTACACATTTCTAACATCGACATTGACATTTATGCGTAGAGCGACCGTTTGAGCAGACAGTGTATTAAAAAGCCCTGTCATGTTCTCCATGGGTATTTAGTGTAAACGACAGCATAATTACACGTATAGATAAATGTAAATCGTATGTAATTGCATGGCAAAATTCTCATAAAATTGTGTGAATTACACGAGCGATTGTTCCGCCTGGGTTTTTGCTGTTAGAAGCGATAATGACTGCGATAATGATATGTTTGATTATGGATGTGGATGTAGAGAGAGTGTAGGGCGACTATACGACAGAAAATGTTCTTGGTGGAAAAAGCCAGTGCTGTAGCAGTGTGACGGAATTAGACTGCATTCTAAGAGCGCCGAGGATTGTCGTTGGAATAAGTGAGACATTTTGCTGACGATTGACATTTGACGTGGCTGGGTGTAAAAAAGATGATGTCAGTCGGTCTGTCACTCTGTCGCAGGCATGCTTGGTGGCGGAACGTCCTGCGTCTTTTAGTCAGAGGATTCTGCATACTCGAGAGGAATGTCCTTCCAACTGTTTCTTCCATTGACAATTGGCACGTAGCTGGTGAGTACATACTGCGCCTACACGTCGCATGTAATAAAGGAGAGATTCTGTCCTTTATGAGCAACTTGAATTCTGATGAGAGCCTCCTTACCCTCACTTATTTCCCTTTCACCGCTTTTACTTTATTTATTTTCCTCGGGTATTTGCCCACACAAACTCAAAGCCAGCCAGCGTCTGAATTCCGTCGATTTTACGGGCTCTACACATTGCTTACGGAATGATCGAGTCTCGTAGAGTCGAAAGTTAGAGGAGGCAGTCTAGCTTGAGGTAGATTCGTAGGAAGGGAGCGGAGAGTGAATTGCAGTGCATTGCATGAGATGGAGAACGTGAACAAAGACACAATATTCTTTCTTTTTTTCTCAAAAGTTGGTTTTAATATATTTGTCCTGTGATGTGGCGTCTGGTATCTGGTCTGTGTATCTGGAAGGAGCTCGCGAGTCTTGCCAATGTTTTTATGAAAAGAAAGGAGCGGGACTGTGGAGAGAGATCCCGAGGGGATTGCTTTTCATGTAAAATGCATCAGATGTGAATAGAAAGGCGATTTTAAGGAGGGCATAAATTACCCGTTTGAACTTTGCAAGCGACTTACCTCTCCGCTCTACCATGCACACACCGTAGGAATAGAGGACTCTAAATTCTAAGCTTCCCTCCTTCCTTCAATCCTTCACTTTCAGACTTTCAGAGAGAGAGAAGGTGGGTTATTGAAAAATTCTTTCGAGGAGTTTTCATCTAATGCCTCTTATTCCAAGACTAGAGGCACAAACGAAGCATGTAGCCTGGATGTTGGTGCTGCATTCTGGTAGCCCAAGTCCCGTCCTGCATTAAAACCAAGTCATTTCACCAACAAACAGAAAGAGCCCCTGCTTTCCTAGGGAAGAAGGTGCGGGCAGCTTGAGAAGGTATATCTCTGTATCTCTCCCCTGTATTTTTATATGGGGTCTGGCAAGAATGACGTCATACAGTGGGCTTTTTTTTTTTAAATATTGAGATACATTTTATTCTGTGCTCGAATTTTTAGGATTTGCTATTTTCAATAACGCACGTTTTATGTTTTGCACTTTTTGAAACGCTTTTACCGTAATTTTGACTTTCTTGAAAGCTGTTTTTAGCCTGATGGCAGTATGATATGATATTTGGAGAGTCCCTGTGAATTGTGCGGAGGAAGGTATTTCTGTTGTTCCCATGCCCTGTGTACTCTGAACGGCGTAAGGACAATGAGAGCTCCTCCAGACGACGGAGCGGAGGAAATTATGTATGAAGTGGATTTCTACTATAAATAAAGTCTATTTACCATCTACCCTCTCAATCGCCGAGTTCTCATATGTACGGCTTTGTCTGTATTTATAAATATTGATGGGCAGTCTATGGGTACTTGTGGAGAGTAAGTCTACTGTGGGGAGGCAGACTAGCATTATGATTATGATTATTATGTGTGGAGGAGTCATATGAAGGATGGAAGGAGTATATTTACCTCACCAATGGGTGGTAGCAATAATGGCAGAGCTACTTATCATTTTTCAACTTTTTCCTTCGTCTGCTCCTGATGGCTTCGTAATAATTTCCAGTAATAGTTCAAACTGCATTACTTCCCCATCCAACATGCCGTGTCGGAGGAGGTGGAGGGTATCATGTGTGGAGAGGAGCGTAGGAGAATGTAAATACTCTCCAGAGGAGAATTCCTTAATTTTTATACGGGGAATCACTTGGGCCAGGGGTTTTCAAGTCTCACGTCATAGAAACGACCTTTTCCAAATGTCCAAATACTCTCTTTCACAATCGTTCAAAATGGTTCAATCTATTTTTGCCTTTTCTAAATGTCCTAATGTTATGTTTCTACACTTTTTCAGAAGTTGAAATCATTTTTTAAACACGCCAGTTTGATGTTTCACACTTGTTCAAAAGTTTTAAATCTATTTTTGTATTTTTTAATACGATAGTATTGTGTTTTGCTTTTTCAAATTTTTTCAAAATTGCCTTTTTACAAAGCTGGTTTTCAAACCAAAATCCTATGACATCATATTTGCACGGCTCCGCTATGTTGCCACGAAGCATTACAGTAGATATTGTATATACGCATAGTGTGCTCTATCTACGAAGCCATAGTCGCTGGATTCTTAAGCTCAAGTGCCCACGCACTCCAGTTGTAGCACAACGGTTATTTTCTCTTCCCAAGTGCACATGTCTTGAGGAAACTATGCACCTACTAATAAGGCTTCGCACACACAATTTTCTTTTAGAGCTCTTATATGCAGTATAATGCTATTTAGGAAGCTACCTCGAACTTTTTATCAGGTTATAGACATGAATTATTAATTTTAAAAGCCTATACAGCTACACACTTACCGATACATGTATGTAGATACATATAAAATCCACAAGTTAAAATTATAGTAGGAAGTGAAGTGAATGGAATGTTTTGAATGAAGGGAAATGTTTCAACGTGCAGTTTCACACACATAGTCTCTTCTTCCATGCACAGCTCCAGCAGTAGACTTCCCTGCTTCTCAACTCCTGTTTTTGCACGTTATTAAAAAGCATTAATGACAACGTGAGTGCACATTAAATGTAGCCAGTCTCGTCAGAAGATAACGCTACTGTAACTGGAAAGTGGCCCAAGTTAAGTTTTTACTTACATAACTGCAAAACGGCAGTAGCCCATCCGTACTGCATTCTACATGTAAACATAATAATGATGGGCTCCGGCCACTTTGCAGTGAAGATTCGGGTGGACTCCCGCCATTTTACATGCAAGTAGAAACTGGATTTATGAATTTTTGCAGGTTCTGTAGCGATATTCAAAGGAGCAGATATTCGCCTACTACAGAGTGGCCGACGGACAACTTGTCTACCTACTTCAGTCTTGGCAACTGGACGATTTGACTGCTTACAAATTTGCCTACTAGATTATAGTAAAATCGTCCAGCTGGCAAGATTGGAGCAGGGAAGTTGTCCGTCGTCAACTCGTGAGTAGGCGAGCAGTGCCCAACCAGAAGGGAGAAGTGCGAAAGAGGCGAGGAAGAACGGAGTTGGCGAATGTCAATTAAGATAAAATTTCCAGTGTAATGGAGAGTGGATTCATTTCATTTGCGTATGCTTGGATATGCTTCCGTGTGTGTAAACCAGTTTTCCACGTCTCATTACCTCACAATTTGGCAGCTCGCCCTGATTACATCCAGCCAGCCCTGCAATACCCCCACCCTCCACTCCTCCGCTCCATCCCGCCAAACGTCCATTCACTTCTCAAATATGCACCACAAAACTAATCCCAAACCATGAGACCATGTCCCACCACCAACAAATTATCAGGCACCGAGTTTCAGGACCAATCTCTTGTTGCCTTTTATTAGAAGAATTCAATCTCTCCATCTTCAGTCAACCGAGCCTACTTTCAAATGCATTCTGCACTCATTTACTGCTTTAAAAAACTTGCACATTCATCGTAACAGTGATGATTTGGATTGGGACGGAGATACTATGGTACTTATCTAAACAAGATGCCTCCAACAAATCAAGTCTTTTTAATTAAAAAGCTGCATACCATTGCAGTAAACACCTTGTACCAATGCATTACACTTACGCGGCTGATTGTGAGTATCAACTGAAAAAAGGAGGCCATATTAAATACTAAGGAATCCGTGAACTGTGACTCTGCAGTTGACTAATAAGAAGCGAGCAAACAAGTGGAAATCACACACACCTACGCATGTACATGGAATATTTCTGTCTGCTGCTACGAGTGGCATCCTAGGAAATGATGTCGTGACAAAGAAGAGTTTCCCAGATACAACAAAAAATTTGCTTTCCTGAACCGTGCAGTAAGTTTTAATATTGACTCGTGCTGTGTGTACATCACAGAAGCTCAAGGCCACGCGGACGATGGAGTCGATGTTCATGAGGACCCGAGCTTATCTCCAGGCTTTCTTGGGCGCGTGTTTAATAGTCTACTGGACTTGAGTTCATTTTCCAGTCTTCTGGTAGTGCACGCAGATCAAAAATCCAATATTCTCCATCGCACGCTCCTTCTTCATCTCAGACACACTTACGGGCTGCTTTGTCTAATATATGTCTTTCCTCTGCAGATTGAATGTGGAGTGGAGGACAGGGACAGATGATAGGAAACTATATTTCATTATCCATCGTCTCCCTTGACTTGCAAATAGAATCATCTACAGACTTGAAAATATTCTTATTAGTTGGCTCGTCCCATGCACCTTGTTTACATGCACCTACGTTTGTTTGCTGCTCGCGAGAAATAATAAAGAATGACTTGTGTGGAAACAGGCGGAATTCAATGGAAATAGAAATGACAGAAAGGGTAAAGAGTCCTTCTTGTAGTTTGTGGATGTACTTGTGATGCCAGGGGCTTAGTGTAAATTCTAGAGATATGGGAAGAAGGGGGTGATTATAGATTAGCATGGCTGGAGAAGAATGGATGTGGAGTTTAGAGGAACAAAAGGATTCGGCTTCCAATGGCAGCTCTAAAGTACGGGAGAGTCGAAGGAGGCTTTCCTTCCGCGGAGTACGAAGTGCCCAGGCCGAGACTCTAATGACGGGAGCGTGGAGGGAAATGGAGAGGAATCATTAGAATGCAAAGACACCAACATCAATCTCCATTTGGGATTGAAAGTGTACATATCATAGGCGAAGATTCTTGGAGGCTGACGGTCGGAGTGAGTGGGGGAAAGGGAATGGAGATGTGCGTCTTCACTTGACTGGGTAATATGTGAGAAAAAGAGACAAAAAGAGAAGAATTGCAAAAATGCTGACAGGCCTACGTGCATACGTACTCACATAGGCCGCCGACCCTTCCTGCAGCCGACCACGGAACAACCGGAATACGCAAATGAATCTGTGGGTGCCAGTGTACCGAGCACTGGACGTGCTTCTCTGCTGCATCTCAGATAATTCCAGTGGCGGATCTAGTCATACTTTCACTGTAGGCACTGTATGCACTGCGCAAGATGCTAATTTTCCCAATAAATTTAAATAATACAAAAGTGGCTGGCCTAAAGAGTACCTATTTTTGTAATTGATGTCATATTTTGGTGACTTTTTTAAGCTAATTTTCAAAAATGAGGACTTAAAAAAGGATTTGTTTAAAGGTACCGAAAATGGTAGTGTTTTCAAAACTTGTCTGTTTGAAAATAGTTTATTCTGTAACATAATTTGGTAGGTAGTTTTGGACGCACATTACGAAATTGTTGTGATTTTAGTAATTCCTCTCTAAAAGCTTTGCGATTACGAGATTTTTTCTTGACAAAAAACTTATTTAAACTAGGGCATTTCTGGTGTAGGTATCCGTGAACTATTTCTATGTATTACTGGAATCGCGGCTGGATAATTCCCCAATATTTAAAGAGGACATGGAAATGAGTCAATATATTAAAGCTTCCCCACTCTCCACCTGCATGCATGCCATTGTTACACTCTGCATATTTACATGTCTTTCCCCCCTGCTCTGTCAAGTGGCTCTTTATTGCTTCTTCACTCTTGTAGCTCGGCTAATGCCATGTCGATCCACTCATTCTGACATCCCTTCTGTCTCCAGCAGTGGAATGGAATGAAATCTACCCGCTCTGTATTGTGGGTGCTGCACATGATGTGCATACCTGCCTGCTAGTCATTGCATGTGTGCCCTTCCTCGTGTGAGCTTTTCACGTAGCTATAGGTGTTACATACTTGCATTGTGTGGGACAGAAGGACAGTTCTATTTGTGCAATGTGAGAAATGCATCTCCTTAGTCATCCGAGCGTTAATATTCCCTTTGACGGGAGCAAGACATCAGCTATGCTCGGTATGGCCACACACACATGCCCTTGCAAAAGAGACTCGCTTCCCACATCCACAGTCAAGATCAAGTCGAGAAAGGATTCCCTTCAATTTGCACTCACCAACTCACACTAACTGCATCGTATTTCCTTGGCCGAGCTAAGCACTCCTGATTTATGACAACCTCTGCTTGGTTCATCTTCAGGCATTGAGGCCAGTCACTTATTATTTCTGATTAAAATGTAATTAGTTCAATAAGTGCATAATTTCCAAGCCATGAGGGAGAAATACTGGGTTCATTGCTGTACAACTGAACAGCTTAACGATAAATGCCTTTCATTGGCAAAGAATTACCCACTAATGGATCTAAAAATCGAAATCGAAGAATGAATATCGTTACTGAGGATGCAAAATGGCCGATTTCCATTTTTTTTATCTAAAGCTGTATTACGTAACTGCAAATGGTCTGGACCTCACAGGCATTTTAAACATGTTTTGTGCATTTTTAAAAACTGTAGAAGCATGATTTGCTCCCATTCAAAAAATTTAAAGGTTTTAAAGGTACCTGTTTCATAAAAGTGCCAAACTCGGATAAAAGATGCAAAATGCGGTTTTCGCGTTTTGACGTTTTGCCACGGAGCGAACCGCTGTAATTTGTGTAGTATAGCTATGTATTTTTGAAAAAAATGGAAATCTGCTGTTTTGCTTCTTGACTAGCGGTATATAAGAACCTATGTATGTATTTACACTACAATTAGTAGGATGTTAATTAAGCGATTTATTCGGCGGATGTTTGCTGTTGTATGAAGACTGCGTTCAAATGCAGATGATACGAGTGAGCGTATCTGTTGATGGATGTGTAGATTCGAGACTTTGGGTTGAGGTCGTTTCTGGTATTAGTGAGAGGGTAAGTTAGCGGAGGGAGTGGGGAGGGAGTCGGTTGAGGTGAGCCGGGAAGTTGATATGAGTTGAGATGGGCGATGATGGTGTGGGATTAAATGGGACGGATAGTTTGACTCAAGGGAGTAATCAAATCCAGAATCAAAGATGCAGTCATAATGTGGGAGGGCCCCCAATCAATCTGCTTCTCTAAACCTTAAGACAAACAGAAATCATTCCCAATCACATGATCGCTCCACTGGACTTCCAAGTGTACTCAGCCCATCCTCATGCGTAGTCCGAGCGTTGTTTGCTCTTCGCCAACTTCTCTTCTCATCCACATCAGACCGACTACAGATACATTTCCTCTTCTCTGGTCCTACTACCCAAGACATACAGCTCTACATTTCATTCTTTCTTGCACTTTAAAAAATCTATGAAAATCAGGCTTGCCTGTGCAGTAATCTGAAAACTAAACATACTGCAATATCGTATACGGACACTTACATACGTCTGCCTTCCGTCAATCCTTCTCCTTTGTCTAGCTAAGCCATTCGACATCCCGCTTGCAAAGAATACTTGGGTAATATAAGCATTTCTAAACTTCTGCAACCATACAAGAGGAGGATTTTAAAATAGACAGTAGTTGTAATCTAATGAGTGTTTTTATTAAATCAACTAATTTCGCCGGAAACTAAGTATGTATTTGAGGCTAGGCAGGAAATGAGAGATGTACAGTTGAGGCTGAAGGTTTAGTTGAGGGTTGAGCATCGAGAAGTATGACAGGATGGAATTATTTCTCGTGGATTTTTTGTAATGGAATGTCTGGGACTTATTTGTTTCAGTTAATGGAGGGTGGTCACCTTGGTCAGCTTGGGGCGAGTGTCAAGGACCGTGTGGACGTGGGATGCAGAAACGAACAAGAATGTGTAATAGTCCCGCAGCACTCAACGGCGGACGACCCTGTGCTGGACCCTCCACCCAAAAACAAGAGTGCAGCTTCCCTTGTCCGCGTAAGTGATTTTTCAAATTGTTTTTATTTAATTCGTGTATCTTACTTGACACTGGAATAGAGAGTCTCATAGTAATACTTTTCCGTTGCACAATCATAATGAGTTCCCCTTGTTTCGTATTAGAAATTCCCTTTTAAACAGTTAAGTGTTGCGCCGCTGGATAATTGTAGGTTTACACATTATCCTTATTGTTCCTTTTTCAAGAGGCGCATGTGGCATACCCAATCCTAATTACTGTCCCTGTGCATTTTGTGTTTATGGATGAATCGTGGGGATATGGCTGAGAGTATAAATGCAGTTAAAACGTTAGCAGTTCCTCAGTATTTGGATTGAGCCAAGGACCAGGACCAATGGAGGGTTGTTTGGAAAGAGTGCGATTTATAATTACTGCCCTGCATCATTGCATTTGCAAGGGACGTTAATGTCTACTGAACGGCTGCAGACTGGTATTAATAAGCCACGGAGTTGCATTCAGATTGCACGGACTCGGTGATGGTTTGGTGAGTCGATATTTATTTGCTTGTGCAAGCAGAAGTGGAAGTTGGGGAGTGAGAATTCAGAAGCATCCCGTCCTTCGTGTCGCATCCGTATTATTTATGTCGGGAACGGGATCGAAATGTGAAATGACGACGGGGTTGGCTATGATATCTGTGGACTTGCGTGCATTTCTGAGCAGTGTGCATAGTGCCATGGCATGGATGGCTAAAGTTTGACTGTAATTAGCCAAAGATGAGTCTAAGCGTTGGCTCCAATTATCTCCTAATTATGATGACTCTACCTAATACAAGCAAGTAGAATCCATCCAGCCTCGCACTTTCGACGGATCCTTCCTTCGCAGGGATGAGTGAGACTCAAATTAGTGCTTAGCGCTGCTGGAAAGGGACCTGCCAAATATGACGCCCTACGACTTAACAGAAAAATGTGCAATGCGGTATTATTACCCATTTTAGCAGGTGCAAATGATATACTAGCTTATCCTTTTATCGTTACATTGCCCTTCGACTGGGACCGAAACCTTTTTATTCGGTTCACAAATGGCTGTGAAACTCATTCACTTTTAATTCGAACAAGCAAGGATTAATGGTATGGTGTTGATGATGGCGCTTAAAAAATAAACAGGGTATTTACACTTTAGAAAAAGGATAAAATGTGTTATTGGCACTCTTTAAAAAGGGTAAAATTTGTTTTGCGCACTTGTAAAAAAAGTTATGTTGTACGACGTCATAATTGGAAGGCCCTAAAAGGATTTCTTTGGTGGATCCTTGGGTTATTTTATTACGTAGGTACTGGAGCTTACTTACGAAAAGAAGAGAGCACTATGCAATGATGATAGAATATGCCAAATAATACGATTGTTTGTATGCACGCACTCCTTCCATGGCTGGTTTTCTTTCTGGTTAATCCAGGAGTGTGGTGCGGAGAGCATTAAGTTGAAAGAAAATGATTGATGAAGTTTTCTTTAGAATTTCTTTGCACAAGTTAAGTAATGTAATGGGATGAAGTGGAGTTTTTGAGAGACGAAGAAGAAGAAGAAGAAGAAGCTCTCAAGCCCTGCAACTGGCACACCGGATGTTTCCATGATATGTTGGGAGGACGGCTTCATCTCAACACATTTTTTCCACATTCACATTTACATCCAGAGCCACCATTTCCCCTCCTCCCCTTCCAGCCACGAGCAAAAAACACCAAGTTCAGACAACAAAGTGTGCGTTGGCGACTTGGCAGACTCCAGACAGGTCCCTACTCCCTACCCACCTACATTCAGCTCACATTATAATTTTTTCGTGTCACATGGGTTACGCACTCGCTGCCTTTTTATTGTTGAAGGAAATAAAAAATCCGCTGGTAACAATAAGGGCCGCCACATATTTTAGCCGTAGCGATGCTCGTAGAGATCTGCTCGGGAGATTTATGAACTCTCTTTTGAGTTTGCCAGTGCTGTGTGAATGATTTCTTTTTGACGGAGACATTTCCCCTTATTTTTCCAAGCGTAATGTCCTCGTAGTTTCCGCAGTTTGGGAAACTTTTTAAAGCCTCGGCATCTTCATCGTGGGTGTCTCTTCCTCGGGCAGCTCTTTCATCGGGAACGTGTCATTGTGCTGGCGTTTGCTGTCCACGTCACAGAGAGCCAAGTGAGAAGGAGGCCGTGGTGCGGATGTGTGTTTGCCTTTGACTGAGTGCTCATGCTGATGTTGGTGTTGATTTGGGAGCAAATGGAATGCGACTCGGAGGTGTTTTTTCCCGTGTGGCGTGAAGGATGCCGTGAGTTGACACGGGAGTTGTGAGGCTGGGAGGAGGACGCCGGATACTCTGGTTGTACTCACGTGAGAGGCGATGATAAACGGGGCTCTGAGTTCACAAGGAGCGAGTCTGACGGGGACGAAGACGGAGATGTGTGTTGGAGAGAAAGGAGGACGAGAGCAAACAGAGCACTGCTTCACCCGCACTGCAGCCAACATCTGTGAGCACAGAAACTCATTCCGATGATACACATGTAGATACGCAGCTTAAGTGCATACCAGATGCACTTGGGGCCCTCCAACTCTGCCCTCGTAGAAATTACTTTTTTCAAATGTGTAAATACCATGTTTTATAATCTTTCAAAAAATGGAGCTCCAATTTTATCTTTTTTAAAAGAGTATAAAATAGTTTTTTAAAAACTTTCAAAAGGTTTACATCCATTTCTCAATGAATTAATGAAGTTTTTGAAAGTGGTTATATTATGATTTGTACACTTTCTTCAAACATTATCTTTATCCTTGCCGTTTTTCACAGCTCTTTTCAAAAGATTCAAAACTAAATGCAGTGACGACATATTTGCAAAGTTTCGCTCCATGTCAAGGGTACCTGTGTGTAAATGTAGGTGAACTCTCTTCTATTCAAGGAGCCTTTCAAATATTACGTCTAGCTATTCTGTTATGGCAAGTTTAGTCAAAATGACCAAAATTACTAATATGCACATTTAAACGCTCTTAAGAAACAAATATTATATTTTTATTTTTTAAACTGCAACCACACACAAGCAACTGACTGCATTTAAGTTCATAAAAAAACGGATTAAATTTTGAAAAAAGTAGAACGGCCCCGTAGTTTTTGAGCGTGAGGCAGCATGTATGAGTAATAATACTGACAGTGAGAAACTGGAAGGTTTTCCATACCCTTCAGTGGAGCATGTGTGAATTTGTTTTGTGGAATCGTGGAGAGCATTTGTGCCGAGCTACAGACGAGACAGAGACATTGTGTAGGACTGCAGATTGGATTCTGGGTTGTACTGCCGACTGGAAGGATGTGCGAAGTAAAATGAGTGGCTGTTACGTACTTTCCCTGCCGACTCGGAGTTTTTCAAGCAGACGGAAGTAGCGAGCGACAGACACTTGGGAGTTTTTCTAAATGGGGAAGTTGGGCTTTGAAGAAATACGAGCTTTCTTCAAATGTTTGCTCCATGGATTAAATGTCAAATGACTCACTAATTAAATAAAGAAATTAAGCCCAGGACAGAGAAAGGCCCCTTTGCATCCATTCACTGCCTCCACTCACTTCCACTGCCGTTGGCCCATCCACGTACTTTCTCCCTTCGCTCACAACACACCGTCTCGATAGAAGCATTAAGCTTTAGCCAAATCATGTAGGAATGACAAGTGTTTGTGGGACTTTTCTCCTGTACAAGTAGCTATCCGTTGTTATGCTCTGCATTAATTTGTTATGTCCCCATTACATGGGATGGGAAAGTCAGAATTGCATCTGTTGATGGAGATTTACTTTGAGATTAATTCGTGATTTGTAATTCCTCCACCCCCCGTCCTAGCACGTAAAATTCCCCCGTAATTTAATATTAACTTTCACTCCGCTCTTCTTCATTTTTGAGAACTACATCGACAAGTGTGGGAGAGCAAGTGCGTTGCATTCAAGGAAAGGACGGAGGAAAGCATTAAGGGGACCCGCGTGTCCGATTACTATCAGATTTCTTTCTGATTTCACCGATTTTCTGATCTTGAGCGTCTCACTGACTGACTAACTCGGGCTGTGAGGGAATGATTTGTGCTTCTGCTACCCAAGTGTGTGTAGCTGGGACTGCATTGAGGATCCACCCTATCTCCTGTCGATTAATCCAAAAATCTATGACTAAGAGCTCCCGAGCTGGAGTGATAGTGATGGAATTGAGATGAAGAGAGAAAGAAAAATGGGATGGGGAGGGAAAAAGATCCTTTGTGAGGGCAGAGGGCGATGATAAAATCAAATCAATTTGTGAAGGAAGCGAGTTCTCGTCTCTGCTGAGGTTGACGTGACATTTGCAAGAAATCCAAGACTAACTGCCATGTCATCACTAGGTTCTGTCTAAACTGATATATCTCCGTATATTTCAACACATCTGCCCCTGCACTTTCTGTCTCAATTGATACTTGCCAGGAGTGCCAGCACCATATACCTAGTCTGTTAAAAAGCAAATTGAAGCGTATCCCACGATTTTGTATTGAAAATCCCTCATTTTGTTTCTTAAGAAGCAACATATTTTATTAAAACCACGCAATCACTTACATAGACCTAGGACTTGACCATTTTTGCAATTTCACTGCTGTTTTAAGTTAAAGCCCTTTGTGGGTGTAGGTATACAGTTATAGGAGTATCTGTAGTGTTGTTGTGCACATACCTAGATTGGTAACGTTACACGTAAAAGTTATTCGGTGAACATTTTTAGATTGAAATTTAAATTGGGATCGTAATATCGTCTGTGATTATGAATTAAAGATGTGGAGGGAAATTTTTAAAATGAGTTTTCTTTGTATGGTTTTCATCAGCTTGGGCTTCATAAATGGGAGGCAGAATAAAGTACCTGCCTGCCTGGCTACGCTTCCTTTCAATTGAATAGAAATAAAAGTTATACGCTACTCAATCGGTAAGGACTTGATTCCGCCAAAGAATAAGGAGAAGGGAAAAAAGTGAAATAGGCTTTCTTCATTATTATTATATATCCGAAGACGAGAGAACTTGCGTCATGTGCTCTCTTTCATTACATTCTACGTTGGTCTCTCTGGCGCTGGCACTGACACTGGCAGTTGCATCGATTGGCTTAGCTCTCCTTTCCAGATATCAAATTGGGACTCTAAACTCTAATGTACTGTTTGTAATAATTTATGGATGGAGAGAGCCGGAAGGTGTATGGGTTTCCCTGCCTCTTGCTCTGTACCAGCCAACCGAGGACCACTATTCAGTCCTGCAGTAGTGAGTCGTTCTGAATTCATTTTCAAAGCAATTTACTTTATTGAGACGGAGACAGAATTCCCATTTGGATGTACCTACCTACCCACATGCATTGATACAGATGCTACAGGATCTCTGTGTTGGGCCATTTTGTAAAAGACTTGAGATCCTTACATACCAACAACTGGGTCTCTTTGGTTTCGCAATTCTAGTTTTTTCTCCTGAATTGTGCATATTTCACAGATCTTTGAGCCTAGGAAATATTTGGTGGGAAAAATAGGAAAGTCGTGTGGAGATTGGACGTGTGTTTATAATGGGGAGGATGGGAAATGATGAAGAGTTGATTTGTAGATAGTTATGCGTGTAGCTGTGAATCTTGTGTGGTATAAAGATGGAAGGTGATTCAGATGCGTTTGGAGGGACGAATACAAAGAGTGGGATTGAGGACGTTTTATTTGTAAGGCGGGTCGGCAGCGTTGCAGACACTTGTGTATGCCTAGGAGGACACAGCTTGATATTTTTGCATTTCTGATAACATTGGGAGGAAATAATTTTTTCTCTTGCCTTCGTTCCTCTGTGCAGTTCTTTTCTCACTTTATCTGTGCAAGTGTGAGTGGTATGCGCATACAGATGGGTTGGGACTGAGACTCTAATTCTGCTGCTGAGGCGTGCTGTCCATGGTTCCAGTGCAGACTCATTCCATGTATTGCATGGGGACATTAAGGAAGACTGCGAACGTGGGTTTTGTACGGAAATGGGATCACATTCATTTCTCAAGTGAGAATCATGCTCCGTCTCCATCCCTTTTATTTCCTCCGTATTTCCCCGTTTTTTCTTCTTCAATTTTGACGGCTTATCTTGTTGTTTTCAAGCGCTCCTGTCCCCGGACTCCCTCCGCATAAACTTTATAGCCTTCTTACTTTAAAATAGTTAAGACCTCGCTCATATAAAATCAAATAATATGACAAGTGTACATGGGTCCACGGGAAAAAATCGGGTGGAAAGAACTTGGCTTTTTCTGAGCGTGGATTTACATGGATTTCTGTCCCGGGATGTGTGTAGCTGAAAAAACCCACTCGCAGGAAATTCTAATGTGCATGGAGTATTGTGTCGCCCTGGTGCTCTCATCTCCACTAAACCTGAGGGGAAAATACATAAATGGAGTGCTGTCTGGTCTGTAGTGTTTTAAGGCGCATGCAATGCATGGTAGGGACGGGGCTTGTATATAATTTGCGATAGTTGTGGCATGTGACGTTTTATGCTCATGGGTAGTGAGAGATATGGTGAAATATTACCCCAATTAAATTTCCATTGACATCTACTCAGAAGCGCCCTCCGCGGGATCTTCAGCTGCTGGGGAAATAGTAACATGAATCTTGAGGTTTTTCGAGGGCCATTAGCATGAAAAGGTAGGAGATTCCCGGAGTAAATCGTCCTATGGATTTATATGAACCCTGTACCTTGAGACACACTTAACATCTCCGGGAGATGAGGAGATGGGTTCCCAGCACAGTGCATGTTGGGAGTGTTGGGAGCTAGTTTACTTGAGCAACACACACCAGTCGGCAGTCGGTACTGAGTTAAGAAGCCTAAATGGATTTTCGAAATCATGTTTTTGACAAGGGCTCCTTCCCTCACCTCCGCCACCAGAACATCCACCCAGCAGATACTTGAGACTCTCACACTCTCTTCTATGCACTTATGAGTGTGCGTAGCAAGGCATCCTTCCAACATCGCCGTACTTCAGGGGCCTTTAAAGTATGGCGTCATAGAAATGAATTTAAAATGCCACATTTGCATTTTATTCAAGGTTGAATTTAAGGTTTTTTCTTTTTTTTAAAATGAGCATATGCGCACATTTGTTTACGTTTTGAAAATTTGTTAGAGTATATCTGACTTTCTTAACAGGATTTTTCTGACCCAAATCTATGACGTCATATGTGACAGCTCCCACGTAAATGTGGATGTCCCCCTTCACATCAGATCCACATGTTGGATGGAGATGCATAAATCAGACGAAGAGGAAGGAGCACTTAGTCCCAACAACAAACGTACCTACTTTGAAAAAACTTTGAGTGACTCTGTTAGTTTGAAATTTAGGTCTTGAAGTAATTTCTCTGGAATTGGATGCTTCTGTTTCCCTCCCAGCACTTTCCCCGTATATTAACGTCCCGTCTACCAACCTATCAGTATTATTGCTGTAGTGCGTAAATACTGGGAATAATAATATGTAGGTAGCTAATCTAGTTTGTTGTTAGTTATAAGGACGGTGATTGGATGACACGGGACAGGACGATATTTTCTGTACGACTAGCGCACTAAATATTTCTACGGTCTAAATAAGTGGGTAAATGAGAGGAGTTGTGAGCATTGCCTTGGCAGTCTTTAAGGAAGTAAAAAATTGTTTGTAAATGTACCATGGACGGATTCCAAGACAAACGACGGGATGCTTTGGGTAGTTTAGATCATTTTTCAGCAGTTGAGTTCATATGTATTATGCAGGATGGACGTGGAAGCGGGGATGCGATGTTGAGGGAAGGCCTTTGTGTGTGTGTTTGTTTGGTTAGGTTTATATTTACTTTGCTTAACTTGTAATGCGCTCCGAGCCGAAGACGTAATATATTGTAAATAATAAAGAGCTGAGCACTGCGGACGCTTTCTATTTTCCGTCGGAGGAGTGCCTTTCTGTGCTGTGTTGGAAGGAGACAACTCATTGCTCCTAAAATATGCAGACTTTCATTACTTCTCGGCCTGCTCCTCAGAAATCCGTCCTCGTAATAGCTTTATGCTGTAATTATTTCTACCTCTTTACACTCGGCCCTCCGCCACCCCAAACATCGCGTCATAAACACGTACAATCTTCACCTGCCGCCTCAGTTAGCCTGCACCTATGCACTGCCACTACACCTAGGTCAGGAGCCTTCCACATATGACTTCATGGGATTTGGACTCCAAAACAGTTGTGAAAAAAAACGATTACCACGTTTTGAAAAAGTGCAAAAATCATAGTAATAGGCCTTTCCAAGTAAAGCAAACTTAAATTTAAAATCTTCGAAAATGAAATATACATAGTATTGACATTTACCAAAAAACTTAAAAATGATATATAAGTTTTGAAAAAGTGTAAGTATTCACGCTTTATTGGGAAAAAGTCATTTCTGTATAGTCGCACTGTAAAGTCCATCAACCATACTTTCACGCACGCAGTCTTTGCACGACTGACAGCCACTCACTACTCACACAGTTCTTTGGTTTTAATTTATATTGTCCTCTTTTGTAAATAACTAACCTCCGTACCGTGCTACCCACATTTCAGTCTGTCCCGTACGATGCCGGTGCAGAGCCGAGTGTAGAAATTAATGGCAGCATTATTTTGCATGGGTTTCTAAATCAGGTCTCAAGTACATAGGTCTACTCAAGTCTAACTAGTAAGTCAGGTTCTAAGGGGCTTTGCAAAAAAATGCACCGACTCCCGCCTTTCGTAATGCTAAAGGTATAGGCCGGTCATTTATTTTTTGGATGGCTCCTAAGGGTTGACTCGGATGTTATGCATGTGTGTACTCGTATGTCGCATTCCTTGGCGTTTTCTTAAATTTGCTCATAATACAAAGATTATTTTTCACTGCCAATTTTTCCAGCTGTGGACGGAAGGTGGTCATCATGGTCATCGTACTCGAGTTGTGGTCCGGACTGCAAGCATCATCGTCGACGGACGTGCAATAATCCGGGGCCGTCCAATGGGGGACGCTCCTGCCTGGGGAAGGACACGATGACCACGAACTGCACGGGCGGACTCTGCAAAGGTAAGAGATGAGAAGAATGGAAGGAATTTTCAATCCACATTCTGAACACATCCTCCCATGAAAATGTCTTTATACCCAAATGTTCACAATAAATTTCCCAATTCCTACTTTTATTTTATTTACTTTTCCCACCCGAACTGGCTATCTCAATTGTAATAGGTAGAGAATTATTATGGCAGTCGTTGAACCAACCGGTTTCCCTTCTTTTCTACAACAAAACAAGTCATTCACAAAAATCACACGTCTCCTTATTGTACGCTATCATTTTAATTCGGAATTCCATTGCATAGTCATCATTAGGTTGATTTGGCTGGGGAAAAATGTATGGCGCTTCTAGTTCCCTCATGAAGAACGTACATTAATAGATATGTATGTAGTCTACAAGGGAGGATGGCATGCTGATTTACAATAATGCAGAGACGGACTAACAAGACTAATGGCAATGCTCTACCAGATCGGGCTCAGTGCTGCATGCATTCTATCATGTCTGACAAGGAAGAGCAAAGAGCCGAAGACACAAGTACGCAGTAAGCCAGTCGTCGGGTGGAGCAATAATTAACAAGTTGCTCGTCTGTACGTCACTGAGCCCATTAGAAGTGCTCGGACGGAGACGATTGTAGGGATGCAGGGATGTGACTCCTGGTATTTGTGTGGGGAAGACAGGAACAAGTTGAGGAGACATGTGCCTAATAA
Source organism: Dicyrtoma fusca (assembly GCA_034695205.1). Lineage (NCBI taxonomy): Eukaryota > Metazoa > Arthropoda > Collembola > Symphypleona > Dicyrtomidae > Dicyrtoma > Dicyrtoma fusca. Next base: position 10,311 of record JAQFZC010000125.1, on the reverse strand, counting down.
AAATCCTGTCGAGGGCCTAATTTGTGCGAATATTGGATCAAGTGGGATGAAGGGCTGAATAAATTCTAATTGTTTAGCAGGGAAAGTAAACTGAGGAGGAATTCGGGGAGAGCAGATAGTATTTTAAATGTCCTGCCTGCCCTGTCTCGTCGCTTCGTCTTTTTATTGGCTTCCTTCGACGTGGATGGATTGGATTAGAAGTGAGCGTAATTAAAAATCCAGAACTAATGACTCACGTGAGGGCAGGAGGGCACGCTTTCCACTTAACAGACAGCTCCCTCCTTTGCACATCTCCACTAAATCCTCCATGTCGCAAGATCACACCACTCGCTCCCAACATCCCTACACTCATACACTCAATTAATAGTTCTCGTCTGCAGCTCAACCTACTTATTTAGCTAATTTAACTCAGCTTCACTGTCGCCGTCTCTCATTCTACGATTCTGCAATTACTCATATAGTCAGAAATTTAATCTTGCAAATCGTGCTATCTGAATTTCTCAAGTTTTAAACCAAACTTTTAAGTGCAAACCCCACTTTTTAAATTCTCGTCAGTAGTAATATATGAACAATGGCCTTCTGATGGCGCTGTAAATTAAGAGCTGCATTTTAAAAAGTGCCATATAAAGCTTACGCTTCAAATAGCCCGTGTAGAGGATTCAGGTTTGAGATGTTATAGTGGCCCATGCTAGTATTACATGGAAGCCTTACGGTGCGTACTAATCTAAATAAGAGGCTTTTCCGGGTACTGGTATTCGGTGTCCTCTGCGCTTAAAAATGTGTCCTCAACTCCGACTTTGATTCTTTACCCGTCAAGTCTAACGTGTCCTCTACTTCAAATTCCTACTGCACCGCCCAGGTAGAGGACACCGCATACCAGTACCCCTTTTCGATAATCCAAAAAGGTTAGTGGTACGTTTTGGAATTAACGTACCTATTTGGACTCTCCAGAATGGAGCTTGAATATTGGGCGCTGACAGTTGAATATTTGTAGATTTGCATGGATTGACTAATACGTTGCTTAGGTACTTGAGGCTTTAGGCTTGGTTGGTACGGAGTGCTTCTATGAAATTTGTATAAGAAAACCGCGAGACGAAGTCTTCCTTCTCATTTCCTGATTTTCCTTCGCACGTCTTCCAGACCCGAGGAGAGCAACAGGAGAAGTGGAAGTGAAAGACCGACGCTCCTCTGTCGTTTCTCTCTTTTAACTCCGTACTTTCCGTCCCATTACTCGTCGCCTCCACTGCAAGCTCCCTCCCGTCCCACCAAATGCATTCAAGTCTAAAAGCACTTTAATTACTCTTTCCTCTAATTTCCTCTGGATATGTTACACTCAGTTCCTCCAAACTCTTTCACATGTTCTTTAATACGCAACATTCGTCTCATGCGGAGCAGTGCTCTGTGAATAGGACTGAATTACATTGAATTCAGTGCCTTTACACTTCTTGCCCTTTTAATCTTAATCTTAAGTAAATCTATATCCATGTAGATGTTGCCTCTTCGTGTATCCTTTCCTTTGTCTTATCTCCATGAGAACTTGTTCAGGCGTGAGCCCTTGGTACAAATACACTTGGGTGCTTGAGTATGCCTCCAAATAATGCAGGACTTTAACATGCGAGCAGCAGTAAAAGGATCAAGTATGGAGCATTGCAAATATGACGGGATACCATTTGGATTGGAGCGAAGCATTCAGGAATGCTCAGCATGGAAATGCTACTTTGAAAAGATTCCAAAACATCAAATTCAAGTTTCCGCTGGTTGGTTGGTTTCAGTCCATAACGTGGAAATTGTGATCTTGACACATTTTGAAAAAATCATTTCTATGACGTCATAATTGAAAGACCCGTATGCATCGGATTTGAGTTTGCAGAGCGGAGATATTGCACTCGTGATCTTGAGAATTGGATGTAGCAGTTCCTTTGTGGAGGTGATGCTGTACTCTCCGTTACAGTTTAAATGAGTGGTGGAAGGAATGGAATAAAAATACGGACGGACGGAGGCAGTGCACTATGAAAGCTTTGTAGTAGCTTGGAGACTCACTCAGGAGAATTAGCTCCGTGTGACTGGTGAGGAGTGGAGACTGGTGGAGAGAGGCTCTCAGAAGTTGAATAAGTGAAGAAAGTCGGCGTCTGCAGCCCACAAATATCCACCCATCATAGATAGGCATTGCTGTAGACACTGGTGAGTGAAGGATGGGAACTGGGCCTGAGTCATTACGTAGACAGAATAAGAAACTACCCATCATAGATGACGTATAGTTGTGTAGGTGGTGGCTGCTATCAGTATGCACGGGGTAGTAGGGCACGTGGAAGATGCGTATAGTGAGTGCAGTGTTGTGAAAGGTGAATAATTTGAAGGAATGGAATCGGGTGGTTTCCCTTGATGTAAGACAAATAGGCTCCTTTACTCATCTTGTCTTTCCCTGTTTACACACTTTATTTATATCATCCGACCTTCTGGGTGTAGTAGGGGCCTTTCAAGTACGACGTCATAGAAGTGGTTCCTTAAAATCATAAAATATCATGTTTACACACTTTTTTTAAACTTATATATTAAGTTTTATTTTTGGAACAGCCACTTGTTTTAAGTTTTTCTACTTTTTGAAACATTACTTCATATGCTTGTGTTTTTTCTAAGCTTTTTCTAACCCGCATTGTATGACGTCATCTTTGAAAGGTCCCTAACAGTGCTATACGTGACAGTGCTGGTCTCCTCGTACGCCTCCACTTTGGCATCCTATTTGTATGTGAGTGAGAGGGAAGGGAAGACATGGATGCATTATTGCCTCACTCTAAACTATTCGTTATTCTATCAGATCATTTCCACTTGATGGATTTTAACAAAGCGATAGAATTCATGAACTTCAACAACTCACACACTTCGCCACATGCATACGGGTGTGCGTAGACTCTGTAGTCCGGCGTCTTCCTTTCAGAATTTGTGAATTTTCCCTTCTTTTTCCTATCTTTTTCCCACGTATATAGCTTTATAGACATTGACTGTCGCGGTGGTCTAACTTCTGGTTGGAAGCAGAATCGATAGACTTTCAAATTTGCTCTTAACTTTTGTTTTTACTTGGTAAACTGTTGGTTGTATTGCATTGTACATAGACCAGATAAGTAATACGTGCTCACATCAGATGGAACTCTGTTTGTAGTCGCTAAAGTGTATTCCACATACATACAGCTACATTATAAACTACATCTGGACCTCCTCGGACCAGATGGGAGCCTTGCTAATGTGACGGCATAGGATCTGGTGCGAATAGGGAGCTTTGCAAAAAGGCAAAATCAAACCAATAATTTCAAAAATATTAAAAAGTGTGTAAAAAAGGGCTTTAAGTAATTTTAAAGTTTTTAAACATTACAAAATAAATATAAGTACATATTATTAAAATATTCGTAAAATACAAACAGATTTCAGCGTTTTAAATCAGCGATAAAGACGGCGTTTGCACATTTCGAAATAGTCGTTTCTATGACATTGTACTTGACAGGCCCCATGCTCATGCTGCTTAAAGGGAGCATATTCTTATATTTTGTAGCATTCTATGCGTAGGAACTATAAACAATGGCAAAAAGTGAGGACATGTGCCCGTCCAAGGGTATTCGCCAGAAGGAAATGCTGCAGTGTAGTGAAAGAAGAGAAATGGCGGACATATTTAAGTGCGTGGGTATGTGGATAGGGCGAATAGGGACAGATGGAGGCGTAAAGGGTAGGTGCGTATAGATGTTGTGTGTGTAGGGAGTGAAAGTTTGGTTGGATTCCATTGACAATTGAGCTTTGTCTAGTGTAAAAGATGGTGTACAAATTGGGTGATTGTCTGTATATCGTTATTACACATGATGGATTCGAGTCTCTTTTTGGCCTTTTGTTCCGTCGGTTTTGTCTTGAAATATTTCCCATCATGTTTACTCTGCCATTGCTCCATCCTGGATATTTTCTCTTGGCACTCCGATGCAAGGGAAGGGAACCTCCAGTGCCTTGTAATGCGTATGAAGTGGAGGTGGGTGGAGGGCTCCTGAGTGCGCTCTGCGTGTGGAGGGGAGCGTTGAGGGAAGGCGAGAGAAAGTTCTCAGTTGAGATGGAGACGGGCGATGCGTGCGGAGAGAAAGCGAGGAGTCTCTGCGTCTCTGTGGACTCGTGGTCTCTTTATTGTCCTGACACTGTCTTGAGCGCCTTTATGCCTCCACGTCCCACTCCCACCTCCCTCCCTTCAACCCTCGATTGCATCTGGCCATGGTACACTTCCCTGGATGGGAACTTCCCTAAATAACGAAAAAACACTACAATTTTTAATCCTACAAATATGCCATGTTTTTATATTTTTTAATTATGTATTTATCATATTGTACACTTTCTGAAATATGCAAATGTCGTTTTCGTCAAAGCTCCATCATTTACATCCTTTCGCAAGGAAGACTGTACTTTTCCTTTTTTTAAATGTACATTTTCTACCTTTCTATGTATACGTATGCAGTTGTCCTGCTTGCATTTTTAAAAAGTTTTAATTGAAAAATTTGTGGAACCTTTGTTCCCTGACTGAGACCGTATGACGTAGTATTTGGAAGGTCCCTAATATGCTGTCGCTATGGCTTGTTCATGGAGTAGACTGCAGACGGAAGGAAGCTATAGGGATTTCCAGCTAATGTAGTGTTATGCCATGTTTTCTTGTGCTGTCAATATTTTACTACCTCATGCTCTTCGTTTCTTCCACCTTCCATCATTTCTCTCCCCGTCTGTGATACCTTCATTCTCATTCCAGGCGGAAGGGAAATCCAAGCCTCCCCGTCACAATGATATCCACTATATGAAAAGATACGGCTTCACGGAACTTACCCGCCAGCTTCATGTGCCTTCGTCTGCTCCTCTTCCCTTTCGGCCCTCCACACCACTGCACTCTGCCACTCATATGTATTCATGGTAGCAGGAGGGCTGTTGTTCTTGTTCTTGTTTTTATCTTCGTCTCTTGTGCTTTGAGATGTGAGCGTGGAGTGGACCGTTTGTTCTTGCTTTTGGGAAGCTAGGTTGGTAGTGAGTGCGAAGTTGTTTCCGTTTCCTTCTGTTTTGTACAGTGCAGTGGGGAAGGGAGGGAAGGAATTGAAAGAGAAAGAGGAGAAAAGATAGATTAGGATTGGAACCTTCAGTCTTTTTTCCAATTTCACCATGAACCCATTCCCATTTATTTTTTCTGCCTCTAGGTTAATGCTTTTTTTTCAAGCTGTCTTTCTCTCTCGATTTTCCATCCCTGCCTTCACTTCGCTTTAGTCTTCACTTCCAGCGGACGGACGATTAGAGGAACTTCATACTTGGGAGTGCAGTACAGGGGCCTTTCAAGAATGAGAGTCCATGACTTTTTGAAATGTGTAAATAATATTATCTTTTCTCAGCAAGCATACATCGTTTTTCGAAAATGCTAGTATTATGCTTGACACTCTTTCAGAAAGTCTAAATCTATGTTTGCTATAATACTTGAATACGAGACAGAAAGTAACTTTATTACGCTAATACTACTACAATAGTGTTCGCCATTAAGGTACAGCAACAAACAGGCACGATTTCAGTTTTAAATTCGTTGGTATACTGTTATCGTGATTTCAAAACATAATATTTTCATACATTTGCTTTTTTCGAAGCTTTTTTCATACAGAACTTTATGATGTCATATTTGCAAGGTTCCCAACCGGATTCCTGTATGTTTGGCATGTAAGGGAAAATGTGCGTGGGGCTTCAAGTAAACCTGCTTCGTACTGGTATTTGGTAGTTGGTTTTTTGATACGCGTGCTTTACTTGTCATGAATTGGAGTAGCTATGTAACTACCTTGTACCTGGATCCGGATCCTTGTCTCATTCTTTCCCTTATTTCCTTTTCCTTATAATGTGCATCAATATACATGGATATATCCATGCGCAATCTAATGCTATGCTGTCTGATGTTTGGCTCTTTTTTTCTGCAGAATTTGGGAACGAACTCATCTCCATGGAGCCCGCCTCTCGGCCTAGCGATCAAGGTAGCTTAACACTTTTCCTTCCTTCAAACTCCATGCTTTTGAAATTTGCCATATTGCATATTGATGGATCTCTGGCATTCAATTTAATTTAATTTCGAGGAAAACTATTTTTCAGGCGGATGGATGGATAGACACAGTTTTAAATTTTAATGCGACCTCTCCGTCGTATCTGTATTTCCCCAATGTGATATCTAGAAAAATAAGGCTGGAAATGGTGCAGATAATTTTATATAGTAAGATCATATGCACCCAGTAACGTGGCACTCTGATGGTTATTATTATTATCGTGGAAATGTTGGATATTATAATTCAAGTGGATTGACTTTGTCTGTATTTATGCGGTGTGGGCTACGAGCGTAGTCGTTTTCACAGTGATTCATGCCACAAACTCAGACCTATTGCTACCACGAGTAAGGAAGGAAGGAGAATGGAGGGAGATGCCTTGTTCTTCTTGAATGAACCTTCAATGTGCATGTTATTATGTTTCCCTGTTTTTAAAATAGCAGAGGGATACATTATGTTTATGTAGAAGAAAATAAAGCGGGGTTGGTTTTTAGTCTGCTCTCTGATATCACATATGCACATTCAAATTATTCGTGCCTCATATATTACGAACCTGCACGTTCCACTACAAAAGTGGGAACCTTCCAACAAGCCAAGGCATGCACTGCTCGTGTGTATTGGACGCCCAGGGTAGTCAAAAATTTCTGCGAGTAAAAATAATTTATTGTCATGAGTTTACACCCATTCCTTGCCTTGAGAATGGTTGGCACAAGGAGCACGGTGCTGGTGTAGTGTGCTGGTTAAGTGTAATAGGTTGTAAAAGGTAATAAATAGGAACGTATTTATGAGATATGAATATGTGAATGCCTCCTGTCAGTATTGTAGACTGGCCAGGCTTGTCAAGCTCAAAACCCCTCTCAGCACACATGCACATCTTATCTCCAAGAGCGTTGTCCATATATGACGGCTTCATTTTTGAGAAATATTGCATATTTAACATTGGCCTAAATGAAGGCTTTTTTCACTTCTCTCCCCCCTCTCCCGTTCGCAAACGTCATTAATGGACAGCCCCAAAATAGTAGTCACGACCGAGGAAACGTATAGTCGCTTTTCGTCCCGGCCTTGGTTAGATGGGCCCAACTGAGTCTGTACGTAATGCTGTCCATAATTTAAATATTCATTCACTTTATTATAGTTTTGTTCGACTTACTCCTTTTGCCACTTTCTCAGTTCATAGTGTGCTTGGTACCCGTCCTTCCCTGGAAATATGTTGGGACTTTGTTCTGTCTTGTGACAGACAGAAAGCTTGAGAAGTCCGCTTTGCGAAAACTTGTGTAAATTATCAAATGAGCCTAGTTTTTTGAGTGTGGAGTTGGGCGGGAGGTGACGTGTGTTAGTGTAGCTTGGTAGAAAGTTATGGAAAGTAAATCCTCATTTGAATATGGATGAAATGACATGTTTTAATATTTAACTTTTACACACCCATCCCAATGCAATGACAGGACATTAAAAGCCAGAGTTTGTGATGGTTCTTAGATTTAACTGAGGACTCAAGTGTGACAGAGACTATTAAATTTTTATACTTTTCCTCATCAATTTTTCACGGGGAATCGAGTCATCGAGTCAAAGTCAAAGGAATAAAATTTAACTCATCCTGGGGAACTCTCCCATAGGCCCACATACACGTGCAGACGTTTAATTCGGTTGTTGCTTAGGCGTGTGCAAGGAGAGGGAGTCGTTCCCACAATTATTGTCGACACCAAGAACCCAGTTTGGGATGACAAGAATAATTTCCAGCAACACTCTGGATTCACTCTGCATATGTACTCCGTGTAAACATGCCATGAATTCATTTTACGAGCCCGTCGCCACAGTTTGAGTTGGCCCATATTTCCATGGCCATGTTTTTGAGTGGAAGGAAAAGTTTTCAAGTTTTGATGTTTATGGACCATTTGAGATCCAATTGCACCATCATCCCGTAATCGTTCTGTGGAATTGAGTGCAGTCTAGTTAGATTGTATGACATGCAAATTTGTGGGGAAATATTTGAGGTGGTTATAGTTTTGAAAGTGAAGTTGCGTTTATAAATTTTGTGGTGACTGGGCGTAGAGCTGCGAGCGTGTCTGGTGGCTGGTGGATGGTCGTGGGATGATGGGGTTATGATATGTTTGTAAACGGGAATGGAGATGTTGGTTGGTTGTGCGGCTGGATGTGGTGGAGAGTGTAGCAGACGGTAAGCTGGGCCATCATCATCATCATCATGGTGGGCTTCCCATTAGGGAAGGCAGTGCATCTCTCGCCCATCTTCGTCCCTGTGGCTTGGCCGTGGAATCACGTAGGAACCATTTAGAAAAGGGCTTATGTTCTAATTATTACTGTCATGAGGAGGAACCGTGTTGAGACTCGTTGGAGTGGCTGTCGTCCTGGTTGTCGGATGGAAGTGTGGAAGTAAGTCAAGCCCGGCATTAGTGAGAAGTTAGTTGGGACGGAGAGAAAGCTTTACGAGATCGTCCCTTGGTCTCTGGTTGTAAGTGGGAGAAGATCTGTGGAAACGCGTATGGAAAGACGCTCCTCGGATTCCCTTCGTCTTTCCCCGGGCTTGCGGCGAGAGGGTGATGCGTGTGTGTCCAGAATTCAATATTGCCAACACATAACTGGAAATTAGTTGGCTCCAAACGAGCACTCTAAACGTACCCTCACTTAAGAAGCAAACTGACACAAACTGACCACAGAGGGAAAGCAGACGTAACGGCACAGTAAAAACTGGTAATACAAATGGATGCACGTTCCATTTAGGGAGCATCGAAAATACGCAGCTGTAATGAGATCCAAAAACAAATTGCATCCATTTTTAGTTATCAGCTTTTGGAAGATTTTACCCACGCACATTCCATAGCATACTTTTGAAAGCTGTAGGGAATGCCTAAATAAATGATTTTAGAAAACGTGTAAAATGTCCTATTTGCAGGTTCCCGAACGGTGCAGGTTGTGCTTTTACATGCTTTACATATAAAGGTGAAAGCAATGTACTTGCGCGATGTGCGCGTCTATATAAAATGAGAGACTTTTGTAACTTTGAAATAGTAAACTCGAAGAAAACATGGGACATTTCTGGCTGCTTTCAGGATTGGTTCGATATTCTTCCTTTTGCTTCTCATTGTAGGGCGTAGCTTTTGAAGTAGTTGAACTGTGATACCTTGAGCTTTCTTCCATCTCCAAGAACTGCCTCTTCATTCTCTTTTGGTCCCGTGCTTTTTATGTCCGCGGGTATGAAAATAAGGAATGGAGAAATGGTCCTTGGAAGTCTTGTTAATAAGCTCCGTGGCTGGATTTGGTTGGGTGTTCGGCGGAGGGAGAAGGAAGTAATTGTGGGGCGACGGAGAAAGGCTTCCTCTCTGATAAAGAACCTTGAGAAATTTAACGTACGGTGTTTGTCTGTCTCGAGAATGGCTTCAAATTTTCCTTAAGAGCTCTTAATTATAAGCTGGGCTTCGTCCCCAGACAGGTCCTTGTGGACGGACTCCCCATAGGATATCTTTCCCGTGGTTCTCAGTGTCTCATCATTACATGGGGATGTGAGACGATAAGGGAACTCCGGGGTCTCTGGCAGAGTAGGTGTGTGGGTGTTGGAGTGGAGAGAGTGGAGAGGAAGGAGATGAGTGGATAGAAAATCAGAAACTCAAGATGACATGAAAAGGCCATTTGGAAAGACTGGAGCCAAGAGAGCTGTGGACGACGGAGGGCGGCTGCTACGAGGAAGGTGTGGGAGCGTCTGTACTTGGCGTAAGTGGGTCTTGTGTCAGCCTCTTGAATCCATCCTTGTTGTCTCCTTGTCATTCTTAGACTTGCAGTTAAACTTTATTCTAATCCTCAGGAATTTATCTCCCACCACAGCGACCAGTCTCTGTAGTCTACAAATACATTATAGTCATGTGAGCTACGATTTCCTTAGAGGTCTTCCACATATCACCTTCTAGAAATCCACGTTTGAACGTGCCATGTTTTACCTCTTGTAGAAACGTTAATATCACGTTTAGTCTTTTTTCCAAAAAGTGTGTAGCGCTATGATATAAAACTTGTTTAAATGTTTTTCCTGAAAAAGTATAACACCCCATTTTATAACTTTTCAAAACATAATTATTACAGTATACCTATGTATTATCAGATTTACTGGGGTTTGAGGGAATGACTATGGCCACAACCAGAGAATGTCACGTCAAAACAGAAACGAAGCTGTAGTTTATTTTACAGTTCAGCACAAAAGAACAAGATAACTAGTCTCAAGCAGTTACAGATT
>JAQFZC010000124.1:0-79399 GCA_034695205.1 Dicyrtoma fusca | reverse complement strand
TTTAAATTGTGTCCTTGAAAAGACATTCGACTGCTATGACTGATTACATTATCACTGTGTGTTAGCTATTAGCTTTATTATTAGGATGTGTTACACTTCAAATTCTATGTATTTGACAGCATTTTCCGTATGTACTTACGTGACACTATATATCTATGTACATACATATAAGCGAACTGCTCGCAAGTCTTGTATCAGTACACTTGCAAAGTCAAAAGTGTCAATTTGCTTACTAAATTTTAAAAAATCATTGCTTTCTTTTACAGCCATCGAGAAGTATAAGCCGACAGATGCAACCACCAACCCGTCGCTTATTTTGGCAGCTGCCAAAATGCCTCAATATCAAAAACTTATTGATGAGGCAATTGTGTACGGAAAGGAGAATGGGACGTAAGCTACCTGCAGTACCTACATACTTGTTTTTTCATTTATTAACGATTAGTAAATGTGACATCATTCCCTTTAATCACATTTAGAAATCTGTTGTAGTAAAATATATAAATATGTGCAGTAGGCAATCGACACGACTGTTCAAAAAAAATGTTGCGAATGCATTTAGCATTAAGATGTATTAAAAGGTGATATACATATAATGTATGCAGGTAGGTAGGTAGATATCTCTTTGTAGTTAAAATTGTCACCACAATCCTGTATATTTACATACCTAAGCGATCACTTAATTTTGTAAATTTTTAAAAGCGTAACTTTGGCAATGATGCCTTTAATTAATTATGCAGTTTTTGTTTGCACACTTCATATGCATTTCCTAGATTCAAATGAGGAGAATGATTACATTTACTAATTTAGTGTAGTGTGGATGTATACAGATTCTTTTTCTTAATTGTATCAGGGTATACGGATTACATCTCTTGTAGGCAAATTATTTACTCTGCATATTATTGTTTGCAGGACCCTGAAGGAGCAGGTAGAAGCAGCGTCTGATAAGCTCTTCGTTGGCTTTGGAGTTGAAATTCTAAAGATTGTTCCCGGCCGTGTCTCAACTGAGGTCGATGCTCGTTTATCCTTTGACAAGGAAGGGTCCATTGCCAAGGCGAAGAAATTCATCGAACTCTATGAGGAAGCAGGAATTAGCAAGGATCGTATCCTTATCAAGCTGGGCTCCACCTGGGAAGGGATTCAAGCCGCCAAGTGAGTAATTATAACTATGAAGCCCATTAATTGCAGATTGCAGGAAACTATATTTATGTATGTAGATCACGTTTGTTCGAATTTCCAAACTAGTTTTTGACCTCTTCTTGTTTCTTCTAAACGTTCATTGATACAGCTGCTACGATATTTGGACGACGTAGTGTAGAGTACCTACATTTTTTAAGCATTGTAAAATTATCAGTAGATCAAGTTATCATTCGTCACATAAAAAGTATCCCCTTCAGAGCCATAGCACAGCTTTTATGTCGTAACGATGAATGTAAATGTTTAATTTGTTTTGATGGATAAATAAAATTTGTTTATCTAACTGTCGGAATGTGTTTTTAAAAACAGAGAACTTGAAGAGAAAGATGGAATTCACTGCAACTTAACTCTGCTGTTCTCATTCGCACAAGCCGTGGCATGTGCAGAAGCTGGAGTCACACTCATTTCGCCCTTCGTCGGCCGGATTCTGGACTGGTATGTGGCCAATACTGAAACCAAAACCTACGAGCCAGAGGAAGATCCTGGTGTAAAGAGTGTCACTCAAATCTACAATTACTACAAGAAATTCGGTTACAAAACAGTGGTCATGGGGGCTTCTTTCCGAAATACAGGTAATTTTCTATAAATCTACCAGGGGATCGTTGGATTTTCGATTCGTCATTCACAATCCCGGGATTTCTTGTTACAGTTTATATATTTTTGCTATACTTTCACTTACCGCACGAAAATTTGTACTTTATGCACTAATGCCAAAACGATTGTGTTGAAATTTTTATCTGTAGGAGAAATCAAGGCACTTGCTGGTTGTGATTTACTGACCATCTCTCCAGGCTTACTTGAAAGTCTTGACAACAGTCATGATACCATTTATGAGCGTTTAAATGAGGCTTCAGGTAAATAATACTTGGACAATAAATGAATTAATCCCAGAACTGCTAATAGAGTTAAATAGCTTCATTCAACTCTTGTAATAGCTCCAAAATGTATAATAAAAAAATATACTTGATACAATTTCAGCCAAGAATCTTGACATTGAGCGACAGCAGTTGGACGAAAGAACATTCCGTTGGTTAATGAATGAGGATCAGATGGCTACGGATAAATTGTCTGACGGCATCCGGAAATTTGCTGCAGACTCCATCAAGCTAGAGAATATCCTCAAGGAAAAATTAGCAAATGCCTAAAAAATGGTGCTCTGCACAAGTTTGCAAGTATTATCAAGTTCGTACTGAAACTCCATGTTCAGGGTGGCCTTACTAACTCTTCATTTCCTATATAACCATCATTCCATGAGCATGGTTCTCAGTTTCCCTGCCAACTGTTGTCACTTTACTACTAAATGTAAACTTGATTCTAAAATCAATTCTAATAGTTTCTATATATCACTGACTAATTAGTGGTCAAAGGCGGAATATAAACCAATGAAATCCCATGGTGCAAGTTAAAATTTGTTATAATTTATATGAAAATACATTTCAAGCTAATGTAATATTCATATTCTATTCTGATTGTCAGTGTTATTTTGTCTCTGTAGTTTTGCTGTTGCGACCAAAAAACCAAAGTTGAATAAAAGAGTACGGTGATAACGGTTTCGATGAAACTTCCAAAAATTTAAATAATAACAATGTTTATTACTCCATTAGATGCATTGTGCATTCGAAAAGCGAAAAACTTGCCATTCAAAGAATACTATTATCAAAAAACTGGTAAGAAATGAACTTTTGTTGTACACGGAAAAGACCATCCACGATTTATTGGCATAATGTATTGAGTAACACTAAACTTACTGATTGATTGCTTATACATTTTTTGCTGAACTTCACTTTTTTTTTTCTTCTTCTTCTTCTTCAATTTGCATCATTAATTTTTATGCTTCTGATAAATTTACTTTTGAAATTTGAATACATAGTTCATACTAAACGCTCAACTGATAAAAACCTTGACTTAAGATCGAGAGAATAAAATTGTCCCATGTGATTGAATTAGAATTGTACATTTTGTAGCAGTAGTGAGTTCACATGTATAGTATATATGTATATTTGTGTATAGTAAGTTAGGTAGACTTACACTGAATTAACAATTAATAATATAATTGACGGAGTACAAATTATAAAAGCTTACAAGAAAGATAGAGAGAGACAGAGAGAGAGAAAAGCCTCACAAATAAGACATCAAATAATAATAATAATAATAAAGGACGGTGAAAATTAGTAAGCCAAACAATTCCAACGATTCAACTAATTTTTTGTTCTGTAGTAGTTATATTTTTTTCTTGACATATTCAAAGGTCTGTTGACTGGAAAAACATTGATAATTTTGGGCTATACCAGTAGTACATAATATGTAGTATATATTACATCTAGTTTTATTAAATACACCATACACAGCATTATGTATATAATAATAATATGGGATTGCCTGTATTCCTTTCTTTTTTTTCTTCTTTTTCCAACTTGTAGTATACTATGGTATATATGGTGGTATATAGAGGTACAATATATAGTTATCATTCTTCTTCTTTTTAATAATCTTGGATTGTTACTGTTTTAACATTATAGTTTCTTCTGCACATTGACGGGATTATCAGGATCGAGTACAACACACTGCATTGTACAATATACAATAATACACAGCCATTAAGCTTAAATAATTAGTACATATGTATAGGTCCTTACTATTATGGTATGGTGTAGGTAGGTATACATACGTACCTATGCATATATATGTATGTCAACTAATTAAACGGCAATCATTGCTATCTATTAATAAATTTTTACAATCATTGTAACAATAGTAGATCAAGATCAAGGTAAAGGTACTTACTTAGTTGAATTTTTAACTGTTTAAATAATTCCCTCTCGCAGTTCATTCTTTCTGTGTGTACTCGTACTTATTTTTAGATCTTCGTCAATATGTTAAAAGCGGAAGTACACTGCACACTCCACTGACGTCCATTAAAAGTTAACGTAAAGGGAACAACACAGTAGGTAAATGTATGTATGTAGGTAGTAGTAGTAGTATGTATTGTATTAAATATTAATTCTACAGCATCTTTGGATCTTTGATCTTTTGAGTGCAGTAAGGTAAAACTTTGAACCCCCCCCTAGAATTGGATTCAGATACCAAATCCTATATACATATAGTCGTATGCGCACCTTTAGTACCTTTTGTAGTTAAAGTTATATAGTGCATTACCGTATGCATGTTTTTCTATACTTTTGACGTTTTTTTTTCATCTCTTTTACTGATCTAAAATAATAGCTCGTACTGTCATAACCATAACCATAAAACCATCAAAGACGTATGCTGCATTTTGTTTTTTTTGTCCTCATCGAATCACATCCATGCATTTACAGACTACAGACAGAGGACGAAAAAGGTACACAATAATAATATATTTATACGTATATGACAAATAAAAGTAGGATAATTAAATGAATAATATAATTATCGTATTAAATTATGGTATATTTTTTATGACAATAATAATTAGTTAGATCATCATCATAATATGTATGTAATTCATAATCATTTGTTTGACTGAAGGTAGCGTCGGCCGGCGTCGCAGGTCAAATTTTTATATATTATTGAATGATAAAATTGTTTTTGTGTGTATGTATGTATGTATGTATGTATGTATGTATGTATGTATGTATGTATGTATGTGGGTGTGTGTTTGTGTTCTTTGCTTATCTATAGGTACTTGATAATTAAACTGTAATTCATTTTCCCCCGTGTGGATTCTTGTATGTAAGAATAGTACAGCAGTAACATTAACGTTCACTCACAATAATTATCATTATATTATATACTAACAATAAGTAATATACATTTTTTTATGGACATATTATATGTATTTAGATATATATATATATGTGTATGTTTACCTATATGTATGTATGTATATCATTCCTAAAATTAGTAAGCTACGTCACATCATGTAATTGGACGATGGCCTCAAGTTTTTTTTTCAAGTTACAATAATATTTTTTGTTTGATTTTTTTTGTTACTTACTTAAAATCTATCTCTTAGTACAAAGTCATCATGTAAGTATTACGTAATGTATATTTATCAAGTAATTTTAATTTTTAGTATGCGCTTTTTTTTGTTTTAGTACGTCGTTCAATAGAGTTTTTCTTTTAAATATTATATCATTTAAAATCTTCCCCCCATCTACTCTCTTAAATTAGCCTATTATATGCACAATATATATAATTATCTGCAGGCAATAGGCAATGGCAGAGGTCAGAGGAGTGTATATCAGATCTTGAATTCTTGTATATATATATTCTCGTGAATCATATTACATCTTCTTCAGTTTAATTACATAACATTGAGAGAGAGAGAGAGAGAGAGAGATAGTGAGTGGGTGAGTGTGTGTGTTTGTGTGCATTCATATAATTAAAGCTGAACTAAAAAAAATCACAATAATTAGTAGTAATCAAAATCATACTGACAACAACAATAATAATAATAATAATAATAATGCTGGTAGCAGTTGTAGTAGTGGTTGTATTGTTGTAATTATATAGGTAGCAGGTATTGTAGTGTGTACATATACATTTATTGATTATAGGCAATGATTACAAGATGAATAATAATTGAAAATAATAAACCCATCATATTTAACTGGTATGTAGTTTTAGTTATTTTCTCTTCCATGTCAATGACAGTAATTACTCTTTTTGAAAAGTACAAACTACTATTTCTGTTGATGAATGGCATTATACTCGTCCTACTCATGAAAGGTTTGAATTTAAATGAGTAATAATATTAATTAATATAATAATTTCATCTTTCTCCGCTCTTGATTGTCTTGTTCTTGTTATCATTGAATATTTTTTATACAACTTATTC
The DNA here is from genome assembly GCA_034695205.1 of Dicyrtoma fusca. Taxonomy (NCBI): domain Eukaryota; kingdom Metazoa; phylum Arthropoda; class Collembola; order Symphypleona; family Dicyrtomidae; genus Dicyrtoma; species Dicyrtoma fusca. Next base: position 73,386 of record JAQFZC010000124.1, on the reverse strand, counting down.
ATTTTTTTTTGCTAATAAAATAATAAAAACTAAAATCTTTTTTTATCACCATTTTTCCTTTACAAATTCCATAGTAGTACCAGACAGTAGTTTACTATGTAATTAATATATGTAATTCCGTATCATATAGTACTGTACCGTCTGTTACTTACATATATTACTACCTCTAGAGTTTCCTTCTAATGTATGTACTTATATGTAATCTGTATTAATTTGATGCCATGAAATCTTACACATTTCTTTGCTTGATTAGTAGTTCCTCACCACCTTTGACTTTCTTGTCCCCTTTTTTAAACTGCAACATACATTTTTTTAGCATATAATGGTATGTAAGTCATAATCTACTAGTAAGGTAAAGGTAAGGTAAATCTACGACATAATATATGTACGGCGTAAGTTGCACCACGTGTGACCGGTGTACGTGATAATAATATTCTATATTTGTATAGCTATTTCTTCTTCTCTCGGTTTGAATAATTGAATTGAGTCCAGCAATTCCATCAGAGCTATGTATTGTATTGTATATATGCAGGTTGTTTTACTGTTAAGGTAGCTATTAAGGTAATCATGTAATTATATAGGTTAAGTTTAAATTGTCAACTTTAAAATAAAAATTAATTCCACGCAAACACAGGTGTATGTACATACAAGTGACAGAAGCTATCTTGTAAATATGTTAAAATCGAAAAAGGAACGGAATCATACAATTTGTAAATGGACTCGAGACTTGAAACATTTTTGTCTACTTTATCCATCGCAGACTAATTGACAATTTAAACCATGTATAGGTATGTATACTTATGCGCTTTCTGCACAACTACTAAACATTACAGTTTACAGTGTATTGACAAAGTCCTTGTACAGAATTAAAACTAAAATCTTGTGTTCATTCTACTTCATTTCCTGGTTGCTCTGTTGTTCTTGCTATTGAAATTCTTGTGGAATTAAAAGTTAAACTTAGTTATTATAGGTGGTAGGTAGGTACTTGCGGTTCTTGCTGTTGGTTATACTGCTACTCAATAAAATAATAGACAATAATATAATAATAATTACCTACTATAATAATATGAGAACTCACTCGAGCTTCATCCTACATGTTGTAAATAATAGAAATGCCTACTTAAATACACATTAATATCCAATATATTTCTATATTTTTAATTATTTATTATGGTTTATTTTTGTTGATGAGATGAGTTGGAGGGCGTGTGGAAACGCCCAAAGTTGTATATTATCTTCTTTCTTGCTATGTATATATTTCTTCCAGGGCTTTTGGGTCACCTTTTGTCGCCGTGTGAATTCACTAGTTTGATTCACAGTCACTTAAGCTGTATTTTTTTCATGTATATATAATTATCTGTAGGTACCAACGTAGAACATACTTTGCTCGTCTTCTTCTTCTTCCTCCTCTTTACTGCCTGGGCAATAGTGATAGTTGATAGTTGTAGTAGGTCTTGTTGCACCGTTTTGTTGTTGCTCGATCGATTTTACTCTTTCTTCTATCTTTCTCTCTATAAAGACTGTGTGTATGTAGATCTGTAGGTACTGGTACTGGTATCGGTATCGGTTTTTGATTTTTTTTTTGATTTTCACTTTTCCATGATCATCATCGTGTGTGTACTTTGTCAGAGTTTCAGAGTTTCAGTCAGTCTCCCAAGACCAAGAATAAACTCAAGTCAAATGCTTTCTATGGATGTGTTCAAATGTTTTTTTGGCACGCAATTAAATTCTTAATTCTTTCTTTCCCTCCGCCACAATCACAGTTTAGAGTCTTCCTTTTCCTAAAATAATTAGTAATAGACATATAAGTACAAAACAACACTCAAATTTAACTACATTCTAATAATTTCAATAATGCAATACATACGTACATAATACTCACGCAATATAGACATTATAGGCAACTGCATTTTATCACAAGTACGAGACTACATGACTGACTACCAACTTTAACAGAATCATCTATGTGCTTCATACTAATTACTTATAACGAGTACTACAAAACTATACAGTAGATACATAGTACTATATCCTTGGACAAAAATAATAACACAAAAACGAAACAACAAATGAGAGAAAAGAATCCAGTAATTGAGCTCATGCGTTTTTGAAACTTGAGAAGATACGAAAAAAGAAGGAACACTAATTGAATAATTTATTAATTACTACTACAATTATGTAAATCCCATCCGTAACTACATTTCAACGTCTACTGCACGGAATCAAGTTGCTGTTTGTCAACCGGGCCAGTGCTGTAACCTGTGCACAAAAACCACGCTGGTCTTTGTTCTCTCTCACCGGTTACAGCACTGAGCCGGTGCCATGCGTCTGTTGTTCGACAATAAACTGAAAAATTCACAAACTGAATTGTAACTAGACTAGAACTAGCAAGTATGCCTCCGTCAGCTTGCTTTTTTGGCGCTGGAGAGCGATCGTAGTTAAGTCAACTACTAAAGGCGCCAATTTATCAAAGAATTTGTTGTAAAGTCAAACACTACAAGCAAGAGACGCCACGTTTTTTCCTTTCTAAAGCTGAAGCTTGACGGCGATGCCAAGAAATAATTTGAGCAAATTTGAAAAACAAATATTTGGATAATTAGACCGAACACAAAGGTGTGACATAAACAACTGAAACTAACAATAAGGAACAAAGTGCATAGAAAGGTTCTTTTGTCAGTCTCATTGCTGAGAGATAATTTATAATGGTTAGCCAATTACTCACAAATTAAACTAGGTATCTACAAGCCACTGAAGTAAGAATACATAGGTACTTTAGTAAGGTAGGTAGGTATACACATAAATGTGTGTGTGTGTGGTCAGAGAGTGAGAGATAATAGTGTGAAAGAGAGGCAGTTCTGGTAGTTTGGTAGGTAGATTGTGACTGTGAATTTGAATTTGTTTCGTCTTTCGTGTGTTTCTGTTTAGGTAATTTAAACTGTGTATCTATTTGTACGTAGGCACATTCATACATTTTGTATGTGTTGGCAACGGTTTGACAGTGCCAATAAAATAGTGTGTTAATTATTTAAGTGGCTACGTGTAGCTTGAGATATAAAGTAGCTAAGATGCCCCAAAATGTGAATTGAAAATCTGCTGCCTCTGCGTAAAGACTACTGCCCTGGTGTAGAGATACAGAAGATACACAGTGGGAATTACACAAATATTACTAGGCAATTTACGAATATATAGAACTCCAAAGAAGCGTCCCAAAGTGTGTATTATACGGTTACCTATATACTATGCTGACAGAACAAATGGGAAGATAGAGATACAAAATAGAACGAGTAATGGACATTTAAACTACATTTTGTTCATCTACTGGTATTACGAGAGCACGAGACGAGAGACTAGAATAAACGACCCTTCCCAACGCCACTCCACAATAAATTAAGTAGCTACTAAGTATACTAATACATATTTTTCGGACTGGGAAAGGACTGGGAATTTGGAAGTAGTGACTGTGAAAGCTAGTTTAAAGTTTAAGGTGAAAAGTGGTTGTGTGTTTTTGGTAAAATGTTTTAAATGGTTGTGGAAGAAGTACGTACAAAGCTGAAACTTCGATTGAGTGAGTGAGGTGTATTATTTTCCTCCTCGATGGTCTCCATTGGATCTTCCGTTGAGATGGCCACAGACTCTGTTTTCACTCCTTCATCTTTTTTCCTTGTCTCTTCCTGTGAAAGAGTATTACCCACCCACCAAGAAAGAAAAGAAAAAAACAAATCCAGTCACCCATCATCAGTCATCACAACAAGATACATCCATCTACGGATCCTCGAGTCAAATTTATCATCTTCTTCTACAGTTCTACAGTTCTACGTTCTACACAAAATTATACAAATGATGCCGACGTTCGTATCTCCCTACATCTCTAGTATTTCCCTGTGTAAATCTCCTACCGCCCATAAAATATGAGTTGGCAGTTGTAAATAAAGTAAATTGATTTTAATAAATTCTGCAGACGTCCCTCCTTCACATCTCTCTCTCATCAGAGAGAGTCATTATCAAGATTTCAATTTATTATCAAAGTCCCAAAGTTCTACACGATGAGCAACCGAACTTCCAGAGAAGCTAGTACAATCTACACCTTCCCCGAAAATGACTAGCTTTGAATAAATATCGACGGTGGATAGGGGCACTTTGATGCTACACATCATTGCACAAAGTATTCTCCAACCTAAAACTCCCTACCAACTTATATAAATATGAAACATAAATACCTGTGCTTCCTGCTCATAATAAAATAAACTACGCTCAACTCAGTTGCTACGGTAGGAAGGTCCTAGAAACCTACAACTGAAAGATGTTCTTATGTAAAGAGCAGAGATATCATTATTCCCCTATATGTTCCCTACCTTGGTCATCAATACACGGTAGGTAGCTCCTTAATACTTGTAGAATTCTAGGGAATCTAATTAAAATTGCTTCCTGCTAAAAAAGATTGCTTATACGAGGGGAATGGCGGTGCTGACGTCATGCTGAAAATTCTACCGGAGTATTCCACGTAGGTACGTATGTATGTACAAATGTACAATAGCAGAACAGCGAAGCCTGAATCCGCCTGGCTTAGCTACGTTACATAACCCAACCCATACAATTTTCAAACTATCAATAACTTATTAATAAAAAATGGAGCTAGATAGTCTATATATCAACTTTTAACCAAACTTTCCTTCGCATTCTTACTTACTCATCCTTCTTGTGTTCACAATGGTGTATCTAAACAAAACAAAAAATTGTGTTTGCCTATTGGACTTGTTCCCTTCTATTGTCTACAAAATTCCTAGCAACGAGGATGTACCTTAGATACGACTACTCCATGTCTGTCAGTAGGATAAATTAAATAATCCATTGTATTTACGAATTCATGAATATTGGCTAATGCATAAGGAATGTATTGGGTGGCACAGGAAGTGTAAGTTATTCATCAAATATTATGTACTTTCCAGTGGGATTTTAGCATTTTAGGGACCAAAAAGGAGTAATAATTGTAAATAAAAAATAAAAATATCAACGTTTTCGGGCTCTTTTCTATTTCTTAGGTAGGGATTTCTTACTTCTACTGTAGTATATATCTCGTTTCTTTTCCAGGAATTGGGTGAAGAAGTATGGAGGTGTATATATATACAGTATGTACAGTAATTCTAAAAGGTCTAAACGGGCAGGGGTTTCGGGGTTTCGGGGTTTTTGGTAGAGTTGTAGAAAACCAAATTTAAAAATTCAAAAAAAAAAAAGAAAGAAAAGAAAAATCAAAACTTTCTACATCGATCTTTCATCACCACCACACGTTTTCTAATATCTATGCTAATTCTACGCAAACGTGATTTTCATACTTGAAAATTTGAATTTTTAAAGGTGCCTTTTCACGGAAGCAGTAGAATGCTGAGCTGATCTCTAAATAAATAATAAAAAACAAAAAAAAAGGAAGACTAGCTTGATCTTGAGCTAGTCGTAATTCGTAATGGTCAGATAGCATGGGTATGAGCGAGGTAAAAGATAATAGGGAAAGAAATATGATAAAAATAAAACTCGGGTTGCTCTCCCGTTGATGACGGAGCTTTGTGGATGCGTGACTATATTTATGGCTGGTTAGATTGTTACGCTTTACTCCGAGAGCTCAGAGAGCGGGGGTGCCACCATGGAAGGGAGGCACGGAGAAAAGAGAAAGGTATTGTGTTACGCAACTGAGTGGGCTTCACACAATTTTCGATCATGAAATATGAATGAGAAGAATCCTCTACTTGAGAGATATATGTATGACTGGGTGCTTCCCTCCGCTCACCTTAATGACGTTCATCCAGTAGCGATGATTGTCTTGCAAGTGTTGTGTTTGAAGACATATAATTTTACGTTTAGACTTTTTACTTTCACTATTATCGTCAGAGTAGGAGGAGTCATTTTCATTATCAGTCTCCTGACAGCTTGAAACTTCATCAGCTGTTTCTTCTTCTTCTTCCCAAAAACCAGGAAGAATCCCCGCTTCAGCACAGGCTTTACACAAGGGAGCTACCAAATGATTAATAAAGGATTCTTGCAATTTTGCCAACTGTGGATGTTTCCGATCCATGTACGGTGAAATAGGGAGACCCAACTCTTCTTCCTCATCTCCTATGAATTCAACGAAAATTAAATTATACTCTGGTGTATAGAATTTATTTCCGACAGCTACAATCCCATGCTATAGCCTCCACTGACTGGAGAGGTAGAGTCTACTAGCACAAGCTCAAAGGCGATTCAGTAACAATACTATATGCATATAGTATATAAATATACCTATGCATACTACGGTAGTGTGGATATATATATATGTGTACTAGGCACTATATACATAGCACGCGCTCTCCTTCCCATTCAACTTAATCCAAAAATACAAAATTAAACGAATGCCATCATTTATGCTGGAGCTCATATTAGTATAATTATTATTAACAGGTTTGAGCAGGTTCAGCAAAGACCTGCTCATCTCCTGCACACATTCCCCTTTTTAATATCTTTTACAATTTTATGACGCACTACATGGTGAAGGGAACAAATTGGAGAGAACTGACTCTGAGTGCGATCTACAAGCAAATTAGGGACAGCATAGCTTGGATGGATGTAAAAAGGATATTAGCTACATTTAATTATTCATTTATTACACTTTTGCTATAAAAATAGAATGCTATCACTTGCGTTGAAATTTTTGTAAAGTACAAACTGTGCTAGTTTTATACATTATTTTCAGGTAGGTACATACATAGTAGTACATATAGTAGTGGAGATAGTTATACCGAGCTACGAATGTTAAACTTCTACTATTTTATTGTATGGAGCTGTTTAACTTTCTAAATACTTTCTAAATCCATGAGTTTCCACTGTGTTAGTGCTATGGAAAAACTTATAAGTAGTTCCAAACGCACTTTTTAAAAATAGTAATTTCAATTAATGAGCATCTATGTAAAATCAAAATGTAATAAAAACAATACTCTTCTCTCACCTTGTTCGTAGAACTCTTCAGCAATACGGTACGTCCATCGGACGTGAATATCATGGTATTTACATGGTCCATTGATATCTGCTAATTTGATACACATTTCCATGACGAGGAGTCGGTCAGCTTCTAGATTCCAATCAATCCCTGGAGAGTCATCCTCATTAGCCTTTGCATTAAATTCTGCGAGGATTTCAAAATGTCTCTTCAGATCCGTCGCTAGGATAGCTTCAATGACCAAATATCGAAATCGTTTGAACTCCGCCTTATCCAAGTACTTCAGGAAATTACATTCATCACTACTCAAGAGTAGTGACCAAGCTGCAGCAGCATGATGATTCTCCAGAACTGAACGGTCATTGTAAAGTATAGCCTAGCAAACAGACACACAAGCACACGCAAAATATATTTCCCCTCACAAATCAAATACGAGCCAGCAGCTCAATCAACTTTCTCATCAATCAGACCGACCTTCCCTTGGTTGCACTTTCCAATCTCTGATGAGAAAAGACTAAAAGTCATTCCACATCCATTCCATATAAATTACGCACTTCCACAATCAGCCTTCAAATCACGGAGAAAGGATGTAGGTGTATCCTATAATTCCTATAGTAAGTATACATACTCTAAATCCTTCCAATTGTATCAGGCCTAGTACGGTCTATAGTACTTCCAGGGATAAAACAGTAGTAACGACTGGGTGACTGAGATTGTGACAGCGACTGGGGAAATGGGACTGGTCTCATTCTGTCATTCATATTCAATGCCCAAAAGTCTGGATCGGAGGGAGCTCAATTCAAACAACGGCCAACTCTCCAGTCAATAACACACCCTTAACATACATAGTAGCAATAGCATATGATCAAAGAAAATATAGAATTACAGTAAAGTAAGATTGAATTTATTTAACGCTTGATCAACCTCCCAAAGACTTGGCTACAATAATAATCAAGGCAGAGATACATTTTGGGTGATTATCCTGATTATGAATAAATTAGCCTGGGAGACCTAAAAGACGGCTATTTCCGTATTTCACACCATCACTGACTTTCATAATGAATCAAAATCAAAGTATGCGAAATCGAAATTGAAATCCGAGACTCAAGTCACAAGTCTTTATATAGAAATTCCTTGAGCATCCCAGATCCCAGATCCCAGCCAAGTCCAAGCATACTATAGAGTGCATACGTCTCCGTCCATCGATAACTTAAAATCTCCGCTCAAGGCAATCAAGACGAAGACAGATGGGTTTTTGACATTGTGCTAGATAGCGACGTGATTTGACGATATTTACGCACGCAAGTGCAACGTGAGGAAATGGCCAACACACACACAATTATCAAAGGTTTTTTATTTGAAATGTTTGAAAAGTTTGAAGTTGATGTATGGAGCGGATAAGTATGTACGGAATGGAGATGGAAGAAGAAGAAAAAAAAGCAAGATGGAGTCTAGAACAAATGAAGAGTAGAAAAGAATATTTTTGAGAATGAAATATTACTTGAGGGGCATGAGTAGTGACTAGGAAGGCATTGGTGCGTCCCGGGTGATCATAGTCATGCATGGCTGCAGCCGTATACATTGCCATAAGCTCCAGGGCCGGGAAATTGGCTCCCATAATTCCATACGAGGATTCCTCAACGTTGAACCAGGCTCGGTGACCCGTGGCATCTGCAAAAGATTCATCATCTATTACTAATCTCCCCAACACAACCCACCAGCAAGTCAATAACCAACCTACCAATCTACCTATTTTATTGTTGTCAACACTTTTTTTTATAGCTCCAGGCTTCAAATTCGTTCCTCCTTTTTCGTCTTTGTGTTTGTGTCTGTTGTGTGTGTGTGTCTCTCTCTCTCTGTCGTTCCCTCCTAGCACTCCCAATTAATATCAAGCAAAGCTAGACTTCCGGAATTTATTTTCCATTCATTCCGGGATGGAGACGATCTACGTCTCCGTACAGCAAACAATGCCCTTCTGATACAATATATAAACTACAGTCACCCAAACACCCAAAGGCTATAGGTGTCATAACAATAACCATACGATCTACATATATTACACTATACTCGCTTTGTTAGTTGGCTGAACCAGCCAGCTCTCATTCCTCTCTCGTGTTGACGTAATACAATGCTTATTTTTAGTTCGTTAAATTATCATGCTTGCGTAAGGGTCTACTTAATTAAATGACAGCAAACTTTGTGAAGATTAAATAGAATTCTTGGAGACAACTACTATGGGGAAAGCTGATATGGGAGCGGAGTAGTATGACTGTATGACAAAAAATTTCCAGGAAATAATGTTCCCGGAACAAATGTTTACCCAAACTTTAAACAGACGATGAAAAAATGTTATCAAACTTCAACTAGGAAGCAATATTCACGCTTAGCAAATAGTTTCAAGAATGCTGGGTCACAATTTATTAGATCCTTTTTACATCAATCCTTATTGATTCCAGATTTTTATTATTATCTGGTTGAAGCAGTATCCAGTAAGTGTAGAACACCAACTATGTATACTAGGTAAATTAACTATTTCCACTCAGTCAGGGGGTAAACGTAATTATATAAAATGGAACCTATATTGTGTTTCTTAATAAGAAGTCAGTTTGGTTCTGTAGATTGAACGTTTGTAGATGTTTAATTTTTAAATTGGTTCTGTAGTGACGTAGTTTAAAAAAATATTGATTTGACTTCGTAGCAATATTGAGATCTGTAACGGCAACGTAGGAGTTTGTGAACATTTTTTCTTCACGTGAGCTTTTTAGGAACATTCTTTCCGGGAGCGTTCTTTTCGTTACCCGAGAGCTCTCGTACGGAGATACCTAGGTACCTCCCAGCCATAAGTATGCAGTCAGAAGGTTAGTCCCACATCACGACACATTAAAAGTACCTACTCTCGAGCACGTTTTAATTTCCCCTGAATCTCATAATTCTCAATTTAATTTAATCCCATACAACCGGCAGCAGCAATCAGTCCAGGGAAGTCAACTGACACAACAGCAATAACAACCAGTGACAGCGACGAACGACGATATCAACAACAACAGCGACCACACTGATAGCAGCAACTTGATTGTTGTTGGTATACGTACATAGGTTAGGACTTTAAAACGTTTACGACTAAATATTTATTAAATAAAATGCATTCCTATAGATATGCAACTATCTAACCATAAGCACCTATATAATTAGACATATATATCCCATTCCTATTCTATTCTTTGGTCTGGCCTGATAGTTTTCGAGGTCTGGTTTGGTCTGGCTGCGGGTTTGTGTTCCTTTCCCATTACATTTGAAAGGATATTATGGATATGAGCCGTGTTGTGGGTCATTTTTTTGAATGGCTCATAAAGTTCATCTATTATCGTCAATGTGAATCGTTAAATTTTACTCCATAAAATCGTAACGTGCAATAATAGCCATATCGAAATTGAGATCTCAGGGAAGAGAAAAGAGGGAAAATAATAAAATAAAAATAGAGAGCTTGGAGCTCATAGTCTTAAAAACTTATTTTCTTAATACCCTACCTATTAGAGTCCTTGTTCCTGTACATGCATAAGTCCACCTACAACTAGTACGCTATTTGGCTATTCTCGACCAACTTAAAGTTTTTGCGGATCTGACTCGTCTCTCTCTCTCTCTCTCTATGCTCGTACATGAATTTCCTTGAGCAGCTCAGCTTATGCAAAGTTCTCCGCTCTCTCACTCTCTAACTAGCCAGGCTGATCAACGAACCAACAACCAAAACCAAGAAGCAACTCTGGAACTGCTGTACGTATGACATTGCACTGTTAACATTCTGCTTGGAGAATTGGACAAAAGTGGGTGCCTACATAATAAATAGGAACAAGTAAAGTCCTTTCCTGTTCCCTCCCTAACCTTAACTTGAGCTCGTAAAAATCAAAACCAGGAATAGGATGGTAAAAGTAATTTTATATATAAACTTTTAGCATTATTCTACATTTCAACAGTCTAGCTTACTCCGTAGGTACCTGGCTGTAGCGATATATAGGCGTCATCACAATAACAATAGTTATTGAATGCACGTGGCAAATACATACACAGGCCTACACGGAAATCGTAAGTATCCGCACAAAAATATAGGAAAGAAAGAAAAGGAACTACGGGAGAAAAAAAACAAGGAATAAAAATATATTTCTACAAGTTTATGATTCTGTTCGGATATTTTCTATTTATTTGGTTGTATCAACTAATAATATATTGGATCTAACAAAAGATGTTCTTCGTGTGGGAGCATTAAAGAATGAAAAGGAAATGTATGACACGAAGGGAATTCTTTGAGGAGTCTCATTCCCTGTCCATGTCTCTCTCTGTCTCTCTCTGCCTATCTGTCTGTTCAAGACTAAGATCGACGGCAAAAGATACTCCTAACACACACACACTCACACACCCATGTTTTCACATTGCCGCATCTTGATTCTCTTGTCATTGCAATTTTTTATCTATTTGGTCTTGGTCTCCGATTCGTCGAACAAAGTCAGTCGTCCTTTGAAACCAAATCCTACGACTAATCCTTTGGCTTTCACCAACAACAAAACTAAGAGTCAGAACGAGAACGCAGAGAAAAAAAAACATTGTACTGGGTGTTCTGTTGTGTGTCTCCTTGTCCTTGTCTGTGTCTGCTGACTGGTGATCACGTATCAAACTGAATTTCACTCCAGTTGAGACTTCCATTCACATATATGTGTGCGTCCTTATCATTGGAGGCAATGAGGGAAAGAGCACCATATATGTACATACATGGTAATACTTACTAGTGTCATTACTACTATCAAATCTCAGCATTAGGATTGGCATGTTATCCCCACACATTTTCCATTTTGCACGCCATTTATTTCTTATTTTAAACAAAGATGCTGTGACTGGCTCATACATACTTACGTCCCTAACTTGCTACTCACTTAGTTGGTATCTGTGTGAATGTAGGTAAGTAGGTAGGTAGGTAGGTATGTTCTATGTGCTGCTGTCGAACGCTGATGTGTAGAATAAATACTGAGATGTAATAATAATAATACTAGTACCACTATTATACTATAGGTATAGCCCACACGTGTACCTATGTACTTACATAGGTATACTGTTGACTTTGATTTCACAGAACAAAAAGTTACTATAGATTGAAGCCAGCAAGTTATTTGGTAGCTGACTAGTGACTAGTGAGAGTACTGTACTGACTGTAGAAAGATAGATGGAAACTTACCCGCGGCGCATGGTGTTTCAGGGTCGGACAAGAGTATTTCAAAGCCTGGAATAGGCTGTGATGTTAAGTAGTAGACGCCGTGAAGTACGTCTGCGGCATGCATCCGATTATGATCTAAAAATATAGAAATATTCCGTAATCGGATTAGAGCTCAAAAGAAAATCACTCACGAGGATACAAAAAGGATTAATTTATTTCTTCAATGTATTCCTTTCGACGGACCACATTTCAAGTACTGCATGGATTTTATTTATACCATGCATCACTCCATTTCACAAGTTCATTTCCCATCCGCTTCTATAATCTATGTAGGTAAGTGTATGATTTCATCACCCGATACGAAATGGAATAATAATTATTATTGTAGAATAATTATGTAATTACGGGAGCAATTACTCCACAAAAGCAGCCGCACAAAGCCCTCATTCCTGTGTAGTACTCCTGTGCACAATTCTAGGTCTAGATGCAATATTATTAAATTGTAATCCATCCATGACGCAGTCAACGTATATACTCCCTACTAAGTTAATAAAATAAATATATGAAATGGTATTTCCAAAACCAGAGAGTCAAAGTCAAAGGGAAAGCTAGAAGAAAAAAAAAGGGGGAATTCCTTTTCCTCTTATTTGCCCCGTTGACCTTTCAGCACACAATGGCAACATGTAGAGACGGCATATCTGTAGTACTTACAAACTTACATACTTGGATGAACGATCCACTATTATTGCCCCAACGGTACATACATTACATTCGTAAGTAGACGATTTTTTGCAATATATCTTGTGTATTATTACTAAAATGCTTTTATCGTTTGAGTCTGCTCCTGACATGATAAATCTATTATGTAGAATAAAATTAACATTACTTATATGTACATGGAGAACAAAATTTATTTCCCTTGGAAAAACTTTTCATTTTTTTTATGCCCTCCCTTCATTGGATTCCAAATCACAAGTATTCAAGTATTATTATGTTATTCCCTTGTGTGTTTTTTATTATATATATATATTTCAAGATATTTCAAATATTAAATGTTAATATTTTCCTTTCTCTTCCAATTACTCTTTAAAGAGCGATACTAAAGTTCGATTTCGATTTAGTCCAGAAAGCGTACACAGCCGGTTTCTGCAGAGATATGCATTTTCTTTACAAGCACTCACGTATGGGCGGTACCTTACGTGTACAGATATAGGCATAGGAATATCTATAATTTTGAAGCTCATAAAATAAAGTAGGAGATCTTTTAGGGGAAAGAATGGTTGAGCCATGAAAGGACGATACCCAAAGAAAATTTAGATTTAGTATCCAATCAAAATCTGATATTACTGCAGTGCTCTTTCTCCCTCTCTCTCTTTAGTCTTTGTCACTGTACCATTATTATTTATTTTATTGGAGCAAAAACAAACATTGAGAAGTTTCATTTCATTTTATCATGTGATACGAGAATAAGGCAAGGACAAGGAGTGGTAATGCTACTGACACTGGCACTCACACTTGCAGTTCTATTTGTACAGAAGTTGTAGTGGCAGTGATGGGCTAACAGAAGGAGTGTAGAGACCCACCGTGACTTGTGAGATGGGCAAATCCATGCACTTCGTCGCCCTCCCTACCCTAACCCGTATCGATGAGCAGAGCTCCGTAGAAGTGATGCCCTGGGCAAATGTGTCATCTGACGTTTGTGAGGACATTGGTAAAAATAAAAGACGCGTTGGTGTTGTTAATGTTCAAGTCAGAAAAAAAAGGGAAACAGTGGTGGGACGGCATAATTGTGATAGATCCTACATGCGGGCCCTGTCTCTCTCGAAGAGTGCTGTAGATGATGGTTATATACGGTGGCACGTATTGGCTGCTCCTATTACGGCAGGCAGAGGCCGGAGACGAGATGAAATGGACTCGAGAAGAAAGTTAATGAGTGACTTGTTGAAGAAGGGAGAGAAAAAATAGGAGAAAACGATAAAAGTAGAAATGTGTAGACTTGTTATATTTTCCTACTCATGATATCTCCACTGGAGTAAATGGGAAGCATCAGGAGTTATGTCATAGCCGCCTCAGATTGTTCAAGTCAAGAGAGAGAGAGAGAGAAAGAAAGCAGACAGGAGGAAAAATGTGCCGAGAGAATGTTGAAGAGCTAGCAAGTCTTTTCTTGGTTTCCTTTCGTCCCAAGAAGGAGGAATCTGTGCGCGGCATGTATAATATTGGGAGAAAAAAGAAGAAGGAAGAAAAAGTACATGGATAGGAAGTTGGTTTGAGAGGCTTGGAATGTGAGAGAAGTAGATCTCTCCCACCATCTAGACACACACACACACACATATGATGATTCTTAAAGTTTAGACCTCCCCGTGCCCTTTCAAATATCATTTGTCGACTCCCGCAGCTCTCCGAGTCTCTACGACTGTTAGCAGCCAGCCGTGAACAAACGATCGAAGCTTCTCAATCCACTTAGATGGAATGGAATAATTGTCCGAATTGCCCAACACTGAGTGGAAGTCCAAAGGATTGACCATTTGCAATTTTCTCTATTTAATTTTTTCTTTTGGCATCCCTTGTATACACTAGACCAGCGTATTACATCCTGTGTGACTCTCTACCATTCCACACACACACACACACACACACAATGACCAACAAAAATCTACCAATAGGCATATGGCTGCATTGAGAGACGATTGAGTCCGTTTGCTTACCAAACTCAAGTCTATTCAATTCAATTTCAATCCCTAGTTTTATTGCCTTTTAAATTCCATCTTGTCTTGAAAGCTAGCCCGTGAATAAATCTCGCAAATTCACTGCACAAAGAAATAGAAATAGAAATAGAGAGAGAGAGAGGGAAAAAAATTCTATGAACATCCCGACCCGCTCAGTACTTCCAATCGCAATCCCAGTGACACACATATTTTTGAAATACATGCTAAACTTCCACACAACACGACACGACACTCTACGACGGATGTTCGAATTCTCTCTCCCTCCGAAAATACTGTGACAGTTCAAATTGAATAACATCCTTGTCTACCGCCACTACTATTTTAGATATTTTCAATAGGAAAAACAAATTCTTCCCAGCTTTCTTCCCAGCTTTCCGATGATGCTCACAAAGACAGAACCAAAAGGACGCAAGCCATACATACACATGTCTACACTCAGCCAAAGTCTTTAAAGCCCACCGGATGCAATAAAAATGACAGTTGAATGAATGCTTGAATCGGATCTATGATTTTATTCTGAGGTGGTCACCGCACCCTACATTCAATTTCCATCGTCAATCTTTATTCCTTCAACTCGATACGAAAGTAACCTTACCTTTTAGCATTACTACAGATATTGTTCGTATCATACATTTTAGAAGGATTGCAAATTGAAACTTTTGGATTTTGAAGCGTAATTTATTCCTACTCATTTCCAGACGTATGCTAACTTGTTTGTGAAAATAGAATCTAGAATAGTCCGTGGAAATCGGAAAAACATAAACAGAATTCCAAGCCACTTCAGAATCTAGCGTTTGCATACGCGTAGCTTCGTATTAAAGCGATACAATATATTGATGGAAATCAACTTTGCTTGAGTCTTCAAAGTTAAAGTTTGCCCAATTTACTTTAATGAAGTATGTGCAAAAGAGTTGTAAAATAAAAATAGACTTGACTCATTAGGCTTTATTAGTCCCAGAGTTTGAAAGTTGATGATTTGCATACATATATAATAATGTATTTTGTAGACCGGAATTGAGTAAACTGTATTGTACGTCCCAGTTATATGATTGTGTGTGCCGATTGGTATAAAATTAGACTTCCATTATAGCTTTGCTCGTTTTTCCGAGAGTTTAGAGATAGGTAGGGTGTTTGTAATAATGTATTTAGCTTTTTAAAAAAAAGAACGAAAAAATACAGGTACAGAAATAAGTGACTAAAAGATGAAAGTCTTCTTCTACTTTTCCGTAAACAGGGAAAACGAAAGTAGGTACTTTATGGGTGGGAAATGAAAGAAAAAACGAGGATAGGTTAAATGAAAGGATACCAGTAAAAAAAACAGCGTTCCATTTCATTGAATTGCGTAAACAAAAATGGAAGGTGATGGTGAATGGTGCTCTTGCAACTACACCCGTTCAGCTCGACTGCCTGGTGTCCACAACAATCCTTTATAATGTAATACTACCCCTCGTTATATCCTCCGATAAATTGATCGTGTCATAAAAATGAATAAAAAATCAGTGGGATCCAAAGTAGAATTTAAGTTTCTTTGGAAAAAGAAATATGGCCCAGCTCTACGTATAAAAAAAGCTCCACGTTCCCACCAAAAAATAAGCTCAATGTGATTATACCGTCATTGAATGCAATGGACGAGAAAGGTCTTAGAAACGTTAGAAACCCCAGCCGAAGGAGCTCGTTCGTAGCCATCTAAAAGATGAAATTGAATAGTGTAATACTATTGTTCGTTGATTCCACTTATATATACACACACGTCCGCAGCTTCTCGCTCTACATTCTACGTACACCCATCGTCACGTATAAGATACTATAGGTACTCCCTACGTTACAACCCAACGGTAGAACTCTCATCATTATAATAACAGCCTTGGAAAGTTCACAGTGTATTAGAAATTTATAAACGAGGCCATTAAGAAAATAGAAATTTATGAGAACCCCAGCTGATTCTATAAAACTGGGATATTGATCATAACATAAATTTTCTTTTCCTTTCGAAACCACTTGCATAGAAAATATTTTTAAAGCCCAAGCTACCCTCTCAGCCTACCTTCCTATCCGTCTCCACCTACCTACTCAAAATCACGGGGCCCGCATTGTTTTTATGCCGACGTCATACGGAGAAAGTCACGCTCTACCGTTGGAAAAGTACAAGCTAATTTTCTCCTTTCAGATTAAATTTCTCTCTCTCTCTCTCGTCCTCCCCTCGGCC
Source organism: Dicyrtoma fusca (assembly GCA_034695205.1). Taxonomy (NCBI): domain Eukaryota; kingdom Metazoa; phylum Arthropoda; class Collembola; order Symphypleona; family Dicyrtomidae; genus Dicyrtoma; species Dicyrtoma fusca. The sequence goes on along the minus strand of JAQFZC010000124.1, from coordinate 56,290 downwards.
ATACTACGTGTCAACTAAGAGTGGATAATTGTACACTTGACACAGTCTACGACGGAATATGCTCACATTACGCGTAATCTGACTCCATGGAATCTGTCCACCCAATCACAATTGTGTGCAATTACCAAAAGTAAGAAGTGGTTAACTTTGCTATAGCGGGTCTACAAGTGTGTATGTATAGTACGAGTGAGCATAGCATACCTTCCCAGACCCCGCGGTTTCCAAGTTACAGAGTGAAGTAGCGGAATGGAATGAGCTGGAATGAAATGAATTCTTAGATGAAGTTAAAAGATGAAAATAATGAACTTACATGGCTTGTCTCGATATCCCATTTCCAGAGCATGGAAATAGTTGATAAATTCTTTAATAGGGATCTTGAACGTCTCAAAAAGTCCAACATCAAGGAACACTTTGTAGCACATCTATAGAAGGGGGGAAGGAAGGAAAACACACATATAATTAAGGTATATATACGAGAGAATATATGGGAAGGTTAGAAACTCGAGAAAGCGGAGTTTGAACGTCAATTTGAAGACCATTCATAGGCTGCGGATCTTCATAAATCATGAACGCGCACTAAATCTCAGCTAACATACTGAACACACTGTACTGCACTGTGTGCCACTCGCCGTTTCCCTTCCCTTCCACAAGGATCACTCCAGTCCAATACATGTGATCATAAATCCAGTCGAATATATTACTGTCAAATTCAATCATGACGTCAAGAAACAACTTCTTTATTGCTTTGATGAAATTCATTATAAATATACTCAGTTCTCAAAGTTCTCCTCCATAAACTAGGTATATAAGGTAGTATAGTAGGTCCTTTAGTGGACGTATACCCAATCGGAGGGAAGGGAGAAGCAGGTCACACATTTAAGATCATTGACTTTGGAAGTGGCATGGCAGTAACTATATATTATACACTCACAGTTGTTACAGATATGGAATGAATTATTCTGCCCCCCCAAAAAAATGTATAGCCTTCCAAGTCATGTATGGGCGGAAATCGTTTATTCCTCGTGGAAGGTATTAAAGATGATATGTCGATGCGGATGTCACAGCGGTAATAATGATGTAAGCGTCAACGACAAACGCCAACGCGAATTTCAAATTCTGCCTTTTCTACAACCTTGGCCGTAGTATAGTCGAGGGGCATGTACATACGTATCTCGTGTGACATGTGCCTCATACAAAAGGATCCTAATACATATCTCGAAATGTTCAAAGACGATATTTGTCATTCAGAGAAACGTTTACACACAAAAATAACACGCTGAATAAACCAGTCGGATTCCATCTTTGGATCTATTTTCCACACTCACTAGTCAGAATCGATAAACTGGCAGCTGGCAGCTCTTTTGATCTACTAAATATAACCCATAGTTTACAAATAAGGACTTACGTGACTGAGTATTTGTGTATTTGAATTTATTTCTAAATCAAAGATAGGATAGTCCCACTCATTAAGCCGGCAAAGAACGGGATCCGAAGCAATGGACATAAGGTCAAACCGAATTCCGTCCGATGATATAACAACTTCTCCACTCTGTAAAAGGCAAAATTCCTAGTAAATAAGGGATCATTTCCAAATCTCCAAAGGCATACAATCAAATTAAGAAAAAAATCGTGTAAATTACATTACATTGTACGAATATAAAATGTATGGCTACTTACTTAAGTATCTCCAGAATTATACACGTATTATAAAGTCACAACGCCCCATTCAGCAAAATTCAAAGAACCATCTTCGTTTTGGGTAAGAAATGAGTTTTTGGTTTTTCATGAAAGCGGAAAGGATTGAGATGCGCATCTACAGCTATAAATTTCTACACAATTTCTCTGGATTTCAAGGGTGTAACTATATGCCAGAGAATTTTAATTTACGACAATTCCCAAATCCCACTCGTAACTAACTCAGCTAAGATTGGAACAAAACTTTCCCTGATTTATTCACATTGAGAATGATTCATGTTTTGGAACAACAAGGACGAGTCTAGGCGCTCTTACCAACAAATCTCAAGTTCACATATTTACAGCCCGAGATCACACGGAACCCAGTTCTATGTATATAGTACTTGTGATCCCTTTCCCTTTCATTTCAATATTCACACAAAAAAATGATTTCATGTGCAAATTAAGCAATACAAATCTCATCAAAAAGACACTCTGGTACAAAAATTTGAATATTTCGGTATAATTTATTCGTACTTGACAAAATTATACACTATTGTTGACTAAATATGGAGGCTAAAAAACTAGAAATTACACAATCTTTATGCATATTTTTGAGTAAATAACTCCCCTCTCACAAAAAATATAGAAAATAAAGACAAAAAAAGAAGAAAATATGCCTACAAGGGAGCTATTGGATAAAAATTAAAATCTGATTATAAATTACTCTACATATGTAAGTAAAGTATGACCAGTTGGGCTGGCAGGTCCATGGAAGAAAGAAAGAGGGGAAATTTTTGGAAGCTAATCCGTTCTGTTTGACTGCCAAAGAAAGTTTTTCTTGGCATACAAACTTTCCTCAATAACTGTAGCAATGAACTGCCAGTGTGGCTACAAGTATGTATACCAACATGTGGAAAATGGAAGTTCCTCAGCTGCACAAAGTACCTTCCAAGTAATGGCACTTATAAGAGCAAACATCGAAAAATGATAACAGCAATTATCAAAGGCAATGAAATACGAACATCTCATGAACACTTACCTCCCAACACAACGCCGACCGACTAAACCGACTAAACTGAACCAACGACCTATAGCATCTCGACCCCCAAAATAATGAGCCCTACGGTTGGAACTAAATGAATTACTCCATTGAATCCTACCTCATCTACCTATACTACTCAAAGCCCCAGCACTAGCGAAAAGACTCTCAGGCCATCATTGCCCAAGCAAGATGTACTGGGGTCCCCATAGCCGTAACTCAAGTTAGACGTCTCTACATCAGTGCATCTATTCACAGACTGCTGCACTTTCCTACACCCACATAGTACACACTCTCTACGTTACAACTATGAGGATGAGAAGCTTGGCGGTATACGGACTGCCCCACTGTAGTGGAGCCTACACAAAAGGTTTCTTGGAGGATTTATTACGCCTTGGAGTAACAAAAGTGGGACTTTGAGAGATATTATGTTTCAAGAGGATGCTTTGTAGTGTTCTAAGTTGTCTTGATATGACTAGCTGAGCTGGAGCATAATGGCCAGATTAGTGAGAATAATAGAAGAGGAAACTAGAGTCTCAAAAAAGATTTCGTTTCCATGCGTCAAGTAGATTTTTTTCCGTTCCCTCGTCATAACGAATGTGTGTGTGTGTGTGGGCTATGAGGATGAATGGAATAAACCGTGGATGTATAGAAAAAAAATCTAAGCATGATGACGGATTGAAAGTTTTCCATCCGACAGTTTTCCCTCCCAGTCTTTCGTCTCACTCTGCTCTCTGTGGTGTGTAGAGCGGAAGACGAAGGAATACGAGACGTAAATAGCAGTTCACCGTGTTGATTCCCGCAAACACACACACACACATAATAGTTTGTAGGTAGGTACCTCAGTATCGGTAAGAACTAACAATAAGTAGTCAGTATTGCTTTTCGCTTTTTTACTCCCGACCTTACTCCCTAAAGAGATACTCTGTACAGTTGGGACACATCCGTGTTAGTAAATATTAAAGAAACCCCTTGAAATGCTTTCTCTATTCTGTCAAAATGTAATATTTTCTTGCACAAATCAGCAGTTTTGTATAACTGGATGAGCATACAAGTATACACCGTGCGGTCGACGTCTGGGCATGTGTCAACCGAACAGAATAAATATTGTGCTTTGCTCCAGTGTAGTAGTGAGCTCCATGGGGAGAGAACAAGGAGTGAAATTCTGTGCGGAATACCAATTTCACATTCTTTGCACAAATCCACCAAAAATTAGTAAAATGCCAAAAATATATTCTATGGAAATCGAAAATCAAATCAAGTTGGTAGTAGGTAGGTAGTTATCTACTATCTGTGTGGTAGATACGCGTACACAAAACAGAATACCAATAAAACAAAATACTTTAGGCTAGTATAGTGACTGTCTAAAAAATTGAAGTTGGGCTATATAGAAACTCATCTAAATTCAACTTTTGTTTTATAAGCTAACGAGAGCGACCATAAAGAGAAGTATTTACCCTCAAAACTCGAAACAACATCAATTTCAACCCTCCCCCCCCCTCTCCTGTCTCAAAATAACATTGAGCACAAACAAACTCAAATTGGAAATTTTTGTATTACAGTCAGCAATTTTGGGCATTATGTTACCCTAATATTTATCTATATAATACCAATTTGTGCATTGGCTTCATATGTATTGATTCCTTCCTGACAAGCTGCAAACGTGGACATTTTATATACTTAGCATTCGTAGTACTTTCTCCATTCTTGTAAGTAGACATAGGCACGTCATATCCTAATATCTCACAATACAATGCATGCAATATGGGGTACGCTACAGGCTCCATGGCACTTTATAAGAAGGAATATAATATCTGTTCCCAATTCTAAAGGGATTTCTATCTACTTAGGGAAAACCCTAGTGAAAGTAGGAAGCATATTGAAAAATAATACTCTGATGGCTCTAACTATAGTAGAAAGAAATCAGGAGGAGAACTTGCTAAATAGATTACTGAGCATTTTTTGAAATCTAATAAAACTAAGCCTTAGAGAGAGAGAAAGAGATAGAGAGGAGTAGTATGGATGCTACACATAATTATACACATTAATAATCTATACGTAATGTGTACGTGGGGGAAATTGTATACATATTGAATGACGCCATGCTATCAGTGCGGATAGTGCGGAGTGAATGGACAATCTTAAAGGATTGGATGGAGACAGGAACATCGATTAATTAAAGAACACCGTAATGACTTGCATCAATAAGAGGGAGCTCCTAAGTACAGTTGAAAACAAGAGGAAATCGGAATGAATGTCCGAACTCGGAAGGCAAACATCAAGGACCTGACTCTAGGAAGGAGTGTACAGAATAACACAGAGATAGTCTTAATGAGTTGGCTGGAAAAACTTGTAGTGGATCGTCGAAAAACGATTCTCAAAAGTAGGCCCATAGAGAGAGAAACTTTTCACATTTTTCACCTGTGAAAAAACTACCCACCATTTCTCCCTTCCTTACTTCCTTCCTTCCTTCTCCATCCATGGACACACACACACACACACTCACTCGTCCAATAATATTCCTCCGACTCCTTCCAACTCAAAGACCAACTCTTATCTTGAAGAACCACAAACGACCCACCACTTTATTTTCTACGCTGTAGCACTTTTCCTAATGGGTCATACTACATTTTGAACCCATGGAAATAATGTAACTACCACATTTCAAATGACAATCGTATCACCCAAAAACCTTTATCCATTACATTAAATTCCCTACAAATTTATTTGCGTTTTTTTGTCATTTCCACGGCTATCCCATCCTCATCCCAACCATATGAGATGGAAAAAGGCTATTTTTAAATCTTTAACTTTTGTGCACCTTTCTTCCGTCTGGTGGTCCTCAGGAATAAAAAAAATGGCTTGAGAGTGAACAAAAGTAATGAGCTTCCCAACACCGCTCCTTCCCATGGCACACAAATGTACCATATGAATGTAGGATGGGAAGCACATTAAAAACATTTTGCAATTCTTTCAAGTTCAAGGTCCCATTGTTTGCACAGTTGGAGTCAGAATTACATGCATAGTTTATCATAGGCATACTGGGAAGAGCCGGGAATGCAAACTCTTTGTGTGTCTCCTTTAGTGCTTAATACCTTGAGCTGAAGTCACATATGTCTCGTCGTCCAAATAATTAAAAGTAACTAGAAATATAAGCTTGAGGCACACACATCAGATAGCATGGAGACTGACCTGCCTTGCCATTCATTCTGATCAAGATTTCTCATTTGTTTGTCTTGATGGGGAAATGGGGAAGTACCCACATTAGACTGGATAGGAACGTACCTTAGAGTGGAAGTTTTGCCTAGAGCAGCTGAGCATGTGGAGGTAGAAAAAAGAAAATGGAGAAGTGAAGAGACAGAGAGAGAGAAAGGCGGGACAAGACTGATTAGAATTAATTGGAACGTGTGCCCCGAGTTGACAAGGACTTACAGGGTGAAAATATGGATACTGACAAACAGGAGAATTTTCACATTCCTTAGCCACAAGAATCAATTATGAGAAAATTCAAAGGCTGTCGACGTAGTGAGTGTTGGACTGTCAGGAAGTTCATTCTTCTCTATCGGTTCCTTCCTCCGCCCATAATAGTCAAGTCAGTATACGTAGAGATAGGCAGATACTTTCCTTATCTTTTCTTTTCTCCATGCTCATCCCTATCTCAGCCTAATTCCGCATATATTTCCACTTTCCACCAGCAGCGTTTTAACTCTGCCTCTTATTTCACCTCTCCAAATGGCCAGCTCTCGACATTTGAATTATGTAAAACACACCTACAAAAAAATAAACCAAACCAAAGCTCTCGTCTAAAATGTCAGTCTCTCTCTCTATGTATACGAATGCATATGGAATAGTAAATAGAGGCCGCGGAAGGTATGCAGTTGCGTGCGTCAGCGTGACATGAAAGCTTCCGTCCCAGCAGGAATGACAGTGATAGCCGAAGCAGAGCTTTACACAGAAAATTCTCTGGTGGTCCAATGATTATTAGACATGTACACTTCCCGTCTGTCTATCTCTTTACTTTCTCTGCTTTTCCTATAATACACCACCACCGACTAGGATACTAACCGGAGTGCTCTGGCTGTGGCTATCGAGAGGATTCTTGCTGGGCTGCTGAGAACAAAAAAAAATCTGTGGGAAGTTTGACTATGACTGAGCTTTAGATCCAGATCCACTGGCAGTTCTGGAGAAAGTTCTTTATTGGAAAGGGAAATTCCCTCCTGCTAGCTTTCTTCTTGTATCTTTTATCTAAATCCAAGTCCTACATTTTCATTTTCCGTCACGGTCACACTGGGCTACCCTCCGTAATATTTCCAATTCACTCCAGCGTAGCACGTACGTATGGGTACCCGGAGTTGGGTCTCACAGACCTCACAAAGTCACACTACTGACATTTAATAGACACGGCAGAAAATTCTGGTCAAAGACAAAGTCACCGCTCTAGGACAAGTCAGAGTGGCCAAAAAAATGTAGGTCGTAGGGACAAAATAGTGTGGACGGAAAGTTTCAAAGCAAATTGAATCAAATAAATGAATGTTTGAATTTTGTAAACACACTCAAAACCACAATCAAAACTTGAAACCAATATCATTTAGCGATTTCTTTTGCATAACCATATGGCTCATGATCAGTACTTAAGCACTAAGAAACAGAGTGCAAAAATGAAATAAATGATGCTCATTAACTCATAACATTGATCTAGGGAGATCTATGGTGGCTCTTAAAAGGTCCCTTGGTTAAGCACACAAAAATAAAGAAAAGAAATAAAGTTTTTGCCCAATTAGCTAGAATAAACTTTGAAACTTTTTGTCCACACTATTTTTGCTTACACTGCACTGTTTTGACCAGGCTGTTTTGTCATGTTACCCAAAGATACATTGAAATACCAAACACGTGAAGAATTTGTGCAAGTACGACGTGGTAAATTCTAATAGTACTTTCCATTTTCCATTATTTCTAATTTAAAATGAAACTAGCTTTTATTCCTATAAATTTAATTAGCGGAGCACATACCTACGTAGAATATATTTGTTGGTTTACTTTAATATCAGAATAGTTTGGGTACTGTGGTCACTACAAGAACAGTAGTGCATACCTAAGCTAATTATTTTTCATATTAAAAAAAATTGAAATCACAGCTCATTTTTGAGCAGCATACGTATCCATACATGCACTAAATTTACTGGCAGTAGTTCCCCTCAACACCTCTGATCCCAAATAGCTCAATTTCAAATTCAATACAGAGGGAAAGTAGGCACTTGAAGTCTATATCTGCCATAACACTTTATTTAAGTAAAGGTTCCGCTTGACTAGCCGGGTCCTTACGTTACCCCAATAAAAATGATTCAAGCGTAACAATATACCAACCTATATTAACCGCATCACCCCAATGCTAGATTATGTGTGTGCTCTGACTGCGGCCATAAAATTCTGGCACGCACAGGAAATAAATGCGGGAAAATAATTGTACCGTTTTGGATCCTCATAAATAATTAAATATAGGGCAAAATTCACAAAAGGGAAACTTGGAAGGTTTAATGGAGCAGCTGTTACCTTCGTCCTTACGACCATACATAAAACCTAGATGACTTTCCAAGGAACAAATCTGAATCTTTTCAATCACATGAATGGTGTTCGATAGTCTTCTCACTCCCGTCCTACAAGGTATCCTGGTCGTATAGTAGTAATCCACTCACGCTCGGAGGAAGCCAGAAAAATGGCATATAAGTTATATGGTGGAGGAACATACCTTCCTAGAACTTTTACCTACCGCTATAACTACATACATGAATACTAAACCTTGAGATTGCAATCTGCTGTTAAAATGATAATCTCCGGATAGCTTCAGGGTTTCCTGGCAATTTGAAGATTTTCATTTGAACAGGAGAATCCATTCAATGTGGGAGTTTATGGTGTTTGCTGAGTTGAAAATATATGTAGGTAGGTAGGTACTTTCATTATGTACAAAGGAAAGATAGAATATTACGCTGGGCTTCTAGAGATTAGACTTCCTACCCACCTACATCAAGACGAATTTTAAATAACTCTAGCCTTAATGAAGACATGCAATAATTATTTCCAAGTAATTAAAAACGATTAGAAGTATTAGAGCTAGATTATACTACCATGTGTTTTTATCCCTAGAATCAATAGGATACATGATGCTACCACATTTAAGGATTACCGTCTACAATTATGAAGGGATCACCGACCGCGTGTGTGCATTCCATAACTCATTTCTTACCCGCCGCCGATGGAACTTAGTGGGAAGAAAACCTCCACCATTACTCCCCAAGACTCTCTCTCTCCTTCCTCTTCACCATTGATTTCATTTTTAATCTCACTCTGAATGGCTCCGAAATTCCCGAACCAACACCCATTTCTAATATTATGGTCCCAGAATTACTCAGCTAGTCCATGAAAAATAGTGTAAACTGTCTACGATAAAGAAATTTCCCGTTATACAATTTCAATTCATTCCTCCCAAGCTCCCTGCCACTTGACTAGTTCAGTGAAATCAATCATGAAATCTCGACGAAGAGAGAGAGGGAGAGAGAGAGACAGAGATTTTTGAATCTTCCAAAAGATGCAATTTTTTAAAAGAAAATCTCCCGCAGAAAATTCGGAAGTGACTGTAGCGTCTACGGCCTACAGTTAAGCTGAATGGGGATTTTTGTGACTATGTATGCTATACTTAAGTACTAGGAAATAGAAGAAAGTAAAAGAGTAGAAGGGGACGTACGTCATCATCGTTGGACGAGGACAATGGCTGATCATCAGTTGGTTCTTGAAGCGTGAAAGTGACGGGACTGAGACGGTGAGAAGAGCCCAAATTGTCAGGGAAATTGTAGGAAGTGAGTGGAGGACCGGGACCATCACCGAGTGTGCTACCGTTGTCATCATCGGGATTCTCCAAGTAAGTCTTTCCTGGAGCTCCGTCCTCCGTGGGAACTGCAAATGAGGATGAGCGTGGATGAAACAGAAGCTTAGGGGGGGAGGAACTCCGAAGGTAGACAGAGTCAGGATTTACGGAGGGACTGGGGTCCCTTGAGGGGTGGGGGGACGGGAGTGGGGACGGAATCGGCGTTCCCGCCGGACTACTTAGTACGGAGGAGGAAGTGGCAGCAGTCGACGAGTGGGCTGCCAATGCACTCAAATGAGTTAAGTCTGAAGGTGATAATGGATGTAGACTACACACGGTCTTCCGCTGACTTGTTGATAACTCTTGCTGACTGAACCGCCTGCGACTATCTTTTTTTCCAGAGCATCGTAAACATGGGGACATGCAATTTGTGTCAATAGCCATTCATTTTTTAAAAAATATATATAAATTTTAATTTAAAAAAAATCAAATGTTTATTTTTCATCAGCAGCCAGTCAGTCAAGGGACCATCCATCAAAGTTCAATTTATTGAGCGTGATTAAAGGGAGTCCGCGCCGCCGTCAGTCAATGGGAGTTGTGAAAATAATATTGTTATTATTATTTTATCAGTAGGTTGTGACAAAAGAGTGCAGGCGTGAGATCGTGATAATTTTGACGGCCAAATGAGAGAGCGCGAGAGCGAGAGAGAGCGAGAGAGAGAGCAACAATTTAATTCAAGCCATCCAGCCAGCGGATCGAGTGGTCATGCCAAAGACCACATCACACCATGCATCAAAGAACCAGAACCAGACGCATCATCATTGAGCAGTGTATCAGTTCCAGCAGCATCAAATTCATTTTTTTACAGCATCATCATTCCAACATGAAAATCATACAAAAACAAAACAAAAATCATCACATGAATTCAAGTCTAGAATTATTATAGAAAATTATATAAAATATTGTAATCAAAATCATAGTATCATGCAAAATTTTGTTTTTTTGGTAGGTTAGAGATGTTCGTATCTTCCCTACCAGCTAGACCTAATAAGTATAAAATAAAGTTGTTACTCAAACCCAACTTTCAAGTCAATATAATTCCATGACTTTTCTATCCAAACTAATGTATATTACGCCTCTAGCTAATTTACTATATAGTACAATGTGAGCAGCATTATCAAATGACAGGAAATGGACGGAGGGGATTTGGAAGACAGGGCTCAATAAGTCATTTTAAGATTTTAATATCTATTTAATTTTAGCGAATAAAAGGGAAGCAAAGGCGATTAATTTAAAATTGACTACAGTAATTCTACTAGAATAAATCAATGGTAAATCTCCATAAAGTAGGTAGGTATACTACATGGGGTTGCAAATTTGTTAGTAGCTTCAGCTACTACAGGACAATCTTCTATATGGATGTAAATAACTACGTGGGTCAAAAAATATATTTCTGCATCAAGCCATAATTCCAAAATACCACAATCCTAGTCTTTCAAACGTCACTTCTGCTTTTGTTCTTATTCAGCTTCAAACCACACAACAACAGTAGCAGCAGCAGCATAGTAGCAGCAGCAAGGGCAACAACAACAACAAACTAGGATATTTTCACTGCATAATATATTATATAATGCCTTCCATCTCCAGTTCCGTTTAAGCCCAGACCAGACGACAATTTGTGTGAGTTACACGTAAATGTAGCTCTGCGTACGTAAATTATTCCACACAACATCCGAAATGCCTCCATAAGTATGTAGGTTAAGCCCACCCAAAGTCACTTGAGAAGAACTACTTTTTGGAAACCAGAGCGAAGATGCTCCACAGTAGTTGAGAATGGACCCAGGAGAAACTCCATTCTGATTTTGAATAGAAGATCGTAACTGTGACTTTACTCTTCGTGACAAGAATTTTACATTAAAGAATCATTTTCTGTACAGACATTTTTCATTTGACAATTTTGAGGGCTCATACCCAAGAAGATATGCATGCACATAATACAGCTACACAGACAGACTGACTCAACTCAGCTCAAGCTTTCCAGAGGACACGGTTATGAATGCATTCATATGCATGAATATATTTCTCAAAAGCAAAAGGAAACGACCGGTACTCTGCTGTGGTAACTTGGACGTGTAGACCCCGCACACACCAGTTTCCAATTTACTTTCACTAAGCCAGCACCCAAGAGCTGTACTCTGGATTTGGAACGTCGACGTACTCATGTACCAACCACATCGTCTTGACTCATTTCAAAAGCCGACTTTCCGCCGCAGTCCGTACATACCACACACATCATGAGGAGCTTATAAGAAGAGGTGTACTGTAACGTGGGGAGAAATGAGCACAGTCGTGTGTGGTTTTAGTTCATTACTGAAGGAAATTTGAAATTAAACCGTGTAGGTAACGAACATGAAAGAATCTTGAGCCAACATGTTTGTTTCCCGTAAGGCGTGTGCTACCTTTCTTTTCTGTCTGGGATTAGTACTTCTCTCTCTCTCGAAAGTTACGTGTGACATTCCAACTGTGATTAATTTCTGATGAAACTTAATTTAGAGCCCTATCAAATGCTATCGGAAACTAGCAGTTATAACAATGCAATTACCTAATGTTGGTCACATGGTCAGTACTCCACTAGATAGCTCAAGATGCACGCAAGGTCTACTACTACTTCAGCTACAGTCTAATATCCATCAATCACGTTTCCCTCACTTCACCCACATCCGCCTCTATATGCTCAAAGCCAGAGTATAGAGTCCACGTCAGAGGGGATAATGTCTACATGGAATTCCATGTGAACTGCCTTGTCGTAGAAAATTCATTAAAACTCGGCTAAAATACCCTCAAGTTACCTTCATGGCTAAAGCTCATCAAATATTTATTTTTAAATTACAAGAAAAGTTATTAGCGTGTACAGGGAAAAAGCCCCTGGAATGATGGACTTCACCGAGAAGGACTGGAGACTAGCAGTAAGTATCAGCAAATCAGACATTTCCGTTTTTTTCATGTCAGTTTAAGTACCAATTCCAACTCCGAACACATCAACATTACGGTGCATGGCTGGGTCTAAAAATGTACGGATATTTCCCTTCATTTCATTTATAAATGCTGGGCTTGTTCGAGCGTCTAATTAATTATTCAACTTGATAAAATATAGTATCATTTACTTTGTTAATGCTCCCTCACATCGTGGCCTTTGTACGGAATAAGTAATGTCTAAATGTAGGCAGTACGTCAATTGAGGGATATACAGATAATAGGAGCTTTCAAATTCTAGATTCAGTATGTGAGACGTACAAACGTAGGTACATGTCTTTATGTTAAGTCGTTTGATAATTCCCTCACTTTTTGAAGTCCTGCTAATTGGATCGGGTCTACACTCAATTTGTTCATTAAAGTGAAAGTTAATTTTAAACATTTCCAAAAGGCTGCCTATCGAAGACCAGGGCTTTCAAAGAACAGATTGTATCTCCGTATTATAGTGACGAATCATGCACTAATAGGGAACATACGCAACACTTCATTTTTACGTAAACTCTCACTACAATTTGTTTATTTATATCCCAGATTCAGATCGCTGGGCTGCCTCAAGTTCAAAAAGTGAGTGACGGACAAGTCAATACTATCACAAACTTAAAGTTGAACTACTCGAACAAACGTGGGAGCCAACACTTTGAGTTAGATATGCCTCATATTTGGCTTGAGCTGGAAATTTAATTGACTTGATCTGAAATGTAGGAAGGTACTGTACCCTTTAACTACATACGTACATACATGGGGTATTATGCTAACCCAATAAGATATTCACCTTTCCTTCCATCCAACGCACAGACTTTATTTGATGTTATATTTGACAGGAAGATATTTTTGATTGACAGAAATCGTGAAGAAAGGTTCCCATTACAAGGAACAAACTGAGAAATAGCAAAGGTCAATATAAGTCAAGGGAATTTGTTGGAGGTTGATGCCGTCATTCCCATTCTAAAGCTTCTTATTTCTCGACAGTGGAGAGCAATACATAATCATTATTTTGAGAATGTAAGAAACTTTACCTTGTACTACAACGTAATGAAAAGAAAAAGAGTATACCTGCAGGCCTATCATTGTATGTCTATAGATAGCTTTTGGTAAATACAACCACGTAGCCCCGTCCCGTTCCTCCATTTTGTGGAAGTACTTTGTTGAAATTTATCTGAGTGGTGAATTGAAGAAAATCCCTGAATTATTTGCAATCTCCGAGTTATTGCTCACAAATCCAAAGTGTCTACGTATATGTGACAAATAATATGAAAAAAGAGGAATTTATTTTGGTCTAACTACCTATACTGGGTGTACCAGTGGAAAGTTTTCAAGACTCAAGACACTAGGCGGTTTCATTTTACGAGCTGCTAACCTTGAACATAATTTGTTCCGTTGCACATTGTTTAGACTTGCTCTATCTCACTCAGTCAAGGATTATCATTTTGTTCTCTTAAAGGATTTTTTTTACAACGAGACTTTAAGACAGGTACTGTGTGTGTGTGTACTCCCCTTTGCCGGAGGACCGTTCACTCTGACTACTGTATGGGTTACGGTACCCTGAAGGAAAATGGTGCAGATTAAAAGAAGGTAATAAAACTATAATGTGAGATTAAAGTAGGACAAGAGAGAGAAAGGCGTAGGTAGATATATACGTGTGCCCAAGTTAATGCAGTTGGTTCAGTTACGGCTTCTCTCTTGCTGTTGCTTTCACTTTGTACTTGTAGCTTATATGCTCATAGGCAGTACAGCTCAGCACCACTACCACTCCAACCGACAAGGTATGTTCTATTCTATTCTATTCTGTCCGTATATTTTATGATATGTAACCTATCTACGTAGGTAGGACGGTAGGCAGGCTTGTATGTCCATACCCATATCCTTGATGCACACCCCCTGGATTACTACTGCCTTTTCCTTGGCTCTTGGCAACTTGATTAAATGTCCACAATCAGAAATGATTTTCCTGAGTAGTGGAACATTTCTATGGTCATAAGACTACATTACGGTTACTTGACAAAACTCAAGGAATCTACGCGGGAGAAAGCGAGAGAGAAAGTGCTCCAGATCTTTTTCATGCATCAACTCTTGGTTTCCGTATATTTTTTCCTTTCTCTCTCTCTCTCTCTCTTTCCCCCGTTTCTCAAACACTTCTTCCCTCTTAAGCTGAGTTAAGCTCTTCCACTTATTTTCCATGTCCAACCAGAGATTCCGTCCGTCTAACTAATTCAATCTGCTTCGTTAACTCAGTGAATAGAATAGAAACTCTGACGCTGACTTAACTCCGTCATCTTCTTGACTCCCCTTGATTGCCTCCAAATACATTTCTATCGAGAATCTTAAGACATTTTTGATACCGAAACCATGGGAAAGAGCAAAGAGCAAAAGAGAGAAGCGCGGAGGAAAATAAAGAAAGCTTCCCTTCATTTCCATAATTTATTGATTGAGTCTATACTAGACGGAAGTGCACCGGGGCAGTGGTCTCGTCTCCTTAATGGTTCAAAGAGTACAGGAGAGATCCTATGGTTAAATTATATACATGAGGCTGTGTCGTTCAAGCTAAACTACATAAATACGATAATACCCACGTCGAATACTCTCTGCCCCGTCTCTATAGAATAGGCACTTTAGTCGATTCGAATGTGAGAGCTTGTGAACTATTCTGGCACACAAAAGGTCGACTTGAGCTTCATGACTGGTTTGATGCATACATGGACAGGCATTTGGAGAAAGTAGATATTTCTGCATCATGCGAATAGGAGGGAAAATGTAAAAGTTATTTGGAGTATGCCATTTCCTAAAGTCTTAAAATATCCTTGTATACCTCTATCTCGTCTACTACTCCTATATTGATTCAACTATAACTGGAGAGCGTAATAATATTACATACTTTGTTCAGGTAACTTCCAATTTTAGATTACATTGTGGTGGTTAGTTCAAGAAAACTAATTTTATCTTTTGCCTAGAATTTTTATTACTTCCGCTTCACAGACACTTGCTACAAGATATTGGACCGAAAATTGAATCGATAGTAAATTCAAGAGTTTTATACCCAGAAGGCATCATTTAATTGACATTGCACTACTATAGACCATTTCAAAGGCTTTAGGTATTAGGTAAAACTTGGACTTACATACGTACAGATAAGTAGCATGGGAAAGATTTTAAGTAGTCCGGCACTGAATGAAATTCCTTTCCCTCGAAATACTTTCCGTTTTAAAATATATAGATTCTTTTGAAGTAACTCTAAAAATAAAGGCTTCCGATTCCAATAAAGCTTAAAAGAGCTAAGCTTTGAATGACTATGGAAGCAAGTGGCTACCCTGAGCTTTGAGCATGCCAGTCCATGTAATTCTCAGCTACTGCTTTTAGTATTTTAGTACTGTTGAATGTGACGGGATGTGGCGTGGTGACAGATGTAAATTTTTCCACACAAGGCTTTCCATTCCCTTCAATTTGTCTCGTAGAATTAAAAATGAAATTTTGTGATGATAATAAGTGTAAACAGAAAAGACCAGGACAGGGACGAGTTATTACAGTTGAAAGACGAGTCCACATTATTCGGTAGCTATTTGTGCAAGTACCTACATATTTTTACCTCCAAGGACGCTACAACGAGGGAAACAAATTAGGAGATACACTAGGTAGATAGTAGATACGTTACGAGTGGGTTGCGTGAGGGTAAAAAGAGATAAGACTATACTCTAACTGCCCTTTACTGTCTCTCCTACTCCGCGGATACTAATATCCGTTTCTTTCCTCGCCCATTTCGTTGCTCATTCAATTCGATCCAACAAGGAGACGACCTGGTTCAATTACAGGCTAGAGCTGGAATTGGAAGTTTGAATGGAAATAAACTCTTACAATCTCAATAATGATGAAAAAATAGGACGACAATGAAAGTTTTTTTTGTCAAAGGAACATGCGAACGCACACACAAACAAAACTGCCACGTTCGCTAACGTTTACTTTCTCCTTCGTGTGTCTACTTTATGTACCTACACTCGACCCAGCTCTCTACATAGGATATCTTTCATCTTCGTGCGAAATTAAGGAGATGCTTCATACGCCCAGTGTATAAACACACACTACCTGGCTGGACTACCGTATTTTCTCAACTCTACCCTTAAGATACCCACAATCCAAATACATGACTGGTTTCTTCTTACCATTATTGTTCGAGTTTGTAATTACCGGTATTTATAAACACGGGTAGCTTTGAGGCAGAAAGTAATGCCACGGGCCCCTTATTTAATAGGCTTAAAATGAAGCTGAGGCTTACAAATGCTCATTACCGTGTTGGGCCTCTACACTGACTGTGAGTTGAGAGGATGGGCTGTGCTTTAGGGCACTGGGTACTTGGACGAGAAAAGACGGTGACGGGGAGTGAAATTCACAGGTCTGGAATTTGGGACTGCCTAGACCTTTTATTTTATTGCTTTGGAAAGTTGAAGGAATAAACTCTCATTGTTTTTTTTTATCTAACTTCCTCTATACCTTCCTACTTCCCTCCATCCATTCATACATAAAAACCAATCGATTTTTACATCCACGAGGAAAAAGATAATAAAATTGGTAGATGACGGTCATGAGAGGCACAGTTGTAGACACGCAATCACTCCAGGACATGTCCCACAAGTTCCCTGTCTTTCACGCGTCCCACACTATCACTTCTCAAATCTTATGTAGGCATCAAATCCCTATTATTACTTCTTAATTGCTCAAATAATAAATAATATATACTGAGACTGCGAGAAACTCACATGGCAAACAAATTATACACATCGACTCAGGAAATTAGGAATGCTTGAAAGAGACAAGGCAAATTTTAACTCTCGGCCATCCATTCGCCCAATGTCAAAGGGTGAGTTTCGATATCACTATCAGTCAAATTCGTCGTAAACAGAAACTAAATCCACTACTAGTACCACTACAGTCTATAGTATACGCATAGGACCAGATTTGACACGAAACATGAAAGCTAACACCCCACTGATCCTCCTAGCAGTGCTGTATTTGTTTTAAACTTGGTCCGTGAAAAATCCCTTTTCATGAATCCCTCACTTTAGGTTTTTTAAAGATAGATTTTCAAATAACTAACGATAAAACATTGATGGAGCCCACGCACTGCTGCACTGCATAGCACGGCCCTGCACTCCTCTGACATTTCTAGCCTCATTTTTATTTGCCACTTCAACAACTCTTTCCATTCATTTTTTGTGTCTACCTGAAAATGAGGTTCTAAAATCCTTATCGACTGACTGCCAAAGGGAATGATAGGGAAGTCTTTATGATTCTTGAGAAACCTGAAAATCTGTAAGACTCGTTAAGTTGTCACTTGTCAATGTTATTACATTTGGCTCTCGTCCGAACGGAATTCCTTCGACGATTGATTTAAATATACATTTTACAAACTACTACCTACTCGATTAGTACTACGACAAGTTCATCCCAAAAATACAACAGTCTCTCCTGCTTAAAAAGAAATATCATCAAAATTTATTTGGCGACCAAATAAATGCAATACAGGAGTAAGTACACACCAACATCCAATTACTTTGATATAACGCGTATGTATCCCTCTATAGCTTTACTGCCCCAACTTCCTCGCTGCGTTGGCATTCAGCTGAGGATGGAATCCTGCATGCTTACGTATGCAACGCAATGACTTTCTCGAAAGTTAATACGTACTTGATCCCATGATGGCATTTAGCGAGGCAGCCCACATTCTAAGAGTCTACCAATTGTGTACAGAAAATGTCTACATGTAATCATACAGCTGTAAACATGATGCTGCTAGCTTTGCAGTAGTTTTCGATACAGTAGTGTGTGTACGGTTATACATCGATACATATACATGGCATGTACCAGAGCAAATTATGCAGCTCTCCATCATTACATGACTATAGGGAGTTGGTGGCTTAACGTAGCGTTGAGTGAGTCTGAAGCATAATAAGAACGTGTTGCTGACGTCAGCAAAAGAATTCAAGTTAGTGGCTACAACCATGTTTAATTAAAAACGTTCAAATAGAAAAGTATCTACTTTATCACTACGGAATATATACAACTTTTGTTTTACACAGCTACTCATATCAGTATAGGCATATTAGTAAAATGAAAGTAAGCTTGGCACTAATGAATATATATACAGCCCTTCTTCTCGCATGGCATCTATGAAATCATATAAAGGAAAACGATACAGAGGAAAATTACAATCTAAATCTGTGAACGTCTCTCTCATGTCCACTAGCGTAAGTCTGGATAGAAAATTGATCCCCGCCCAAAACAAAAAAGAAAAACCTCAGTGCTACTTATTTTGTTTTGTTTTGTTAGTGTATTAGTGGAGGAAAGGCAAACCTGAAGAAGCGTAAAGGGCATTGGCGGAGAAGCTGCGAGATTTGTGCGAAGCCTGCAAGGCAGCATTAGGGACATGGGCGGAAGATGAAGAAGTAGCGATCGTCGACTGAAGTCGCATCGCAGCAGTCTCCATGATCATACCATAGGGCTGTGTTGGACTACTTCCTGGCGTTCCATCTGCGATACGGTCGGGGTCGACGTCATCAACGGCATCAATGAGCGCAAGAGAGAGCGTGTATGAAAAAATATACAAACCATTTGCACACAAGGGAAAAAATGTAATAAAATCGGATGGTCATCCATTCCCTAGTTAAGCCATCACCCGTTCTACTCCTTTCACAGAATTCTCTCTTGATATCGGGATTCCTTTCAATTTGAACTTCCTTCAAGTGTGTGTTCTACTGTGTAACTGTTTCTCTAAGTACTTTCACTTGTCTTTTGTAAATTATGCATTAGAATGAAAATAACAACAGAGTATTAATTACATAGGTACATATGTGCGAAGTGAAAGCGATAGAAATGCATAGGTAGGTACTGATATGTGTAGATCTACTGTATGTTTATAAAACTGTGTACAGAGGGAAAGGTGGGATGCAAAGAAGCAGTTCATGTCAAGATAACCGTGATGAAAATATATCGTTTGTGATAGGAAACCATGTATGTTACGTAATGACCTGGACCATAGGTTCCATGTTCAAACATCATTACGGGGCTGTGAAAAGCTTTAGAAACGAAACGAAATACCTATTAAAAATAAAGTGTGATTGCTTCCATGTAAAGGAAGTGAGCTATAAAGTGTAAAGTAAATAGTTATAAAATAAAAATAAAATATTTGGAGCGCTATAATTTGCAAATTGATTAAGAAAAAAGAAAACAAGGGAGGAACAGAGAGGGAAAGAGGGAGGGAGTGATAAATTTATTTTCTACCCGGATCAACATAAATCCAGGAAGGAATTGAACGCAAGAGACATAACAACTAATCTGGAGTTCAAAGCCCTTCTAAATACCTTCTAACTATATTAAGTTGTATTCAAAACAGATTGGTGGGGAAGAAAAAGAAAATGAGTTTAAACACTTATAGGGAAGGTTTATAAACAAAAGTTCATTTTACAGGGACCATAAATTGACAAAAGTTTGCTTAGGTTGAGTCCGTGCTAGGGGCGACGGTGCTTCGTAGACTCGTGTACTGTAGTGTGTACGGCGGCTGTCGTGCATGTGGGGTGGACTATAGAGTGAGTGCAGAGAGTGGATAATGTGGAGAGGGGCATGAAAGTGAAACCATGTTCCGTGGACAGGATCCGATTCATACATAAATAAGAGCCATAAAATAGTAGTAAAATAATGGAATCTATTGAGAGAGTAGCAGTGAACTAATATACTTCTTGGATTCTACTTATACGGACTGTGTGTGTCTTGATACTGATAGACGTGTGCTTCTCCAAGGAGAAAGACACAGTGGGTGAAAGCTTGGGGAAAGATTAGAAGTAGCTTTTATTAGTGAGAGACAAAGCAATAGAGGACCAGAAGGAGAGAAAATAAATGAGGGAGATCCATAAGGTTACCTATGGCGGAGCGGAAGGAAGCGGATCTTCGACGACGTGCATGAGGCTGAGGTTCCAATGTGGGCATTCCCGTGGCACTCGTCGTGGTCGTCCACGTACTCGTCGACATCCGCCGTAGAAGATTAGCTGAGACACCGCCTTTTTTGCAAGGACCCGAGTTTCTCTGCATAAAATCAACCCAGTCTTAAACAACAACAAATTACTCCCTGGAGAATCCTCCAACTCTCTACATGCCTCATAGATCTTATGTCTCCAATGGAACTTTCCCCCTTCCTAATAACCATCAACCTTTTCAAATCAATCTCTAAACCATGGGATGGTCGTCTCCATCCCTCCAAGTGCATTTCCTAATTAAATATTTACAAGACATGTTCCGAGTGAGGAGGGTAATTTCAATGCATGGCTCCCCCATTGAACGCGGACATATGTGGCAGTCATCGTGTCGTCACAATACCTTCCATCTAATTTACTGTGTCTATCAGCACTCCATGTACAGGCAGGGGAAGTGGTGAGGCGGCATTGAAGATCTATCTTCTCCGTCTCTATCTCCGTATAAACAGACGTCTGCCCCAAATGGGTTTGCATATGCAATAAATCCCAGAGTAACGGATGTGCACAAGCGTCTCGCAAAGTACAACACTGGGCTTCCTTGGGACGATAAGCTCTGACTCTAGTGAAGACAATTTCATCTAAAAGATATCCATCCATTTTCTATAGATTCTTGTCTTAGGGTTACGGGCAGCTGACAGTGATATATTCACGTAGCAGTTTTTAACAGTACTTTCACTTTTAGCGGATTTCGTGAAAAATACTGTCCCTTTAATTCAATTCATTCAATTCTTTATAGTTCTAATGTTAAATACTGTGAACTTTTTCATGAAGTAAATTTATGACTAATTCTGCAATACTTTTTATATTTGTAGTTGATTTGAAATGATAAAGGAAGGCTCCGTCATACCTTGGGCATACACCATATTTTCTCTCCAGTGTAAGGTATTTCATCAATATCTGAAGTATATTCTGGATCTGTGGAGAGCATTAAAGGAGCCGGCCTAGGCCGTTGATTCTGGTAATGCATCATTGGTAGAGGCGGTGGGGTCAGCAGGGTTGCAAGTGCCTTTAGTCCGGCCACGATGTGAGCGGGTAGAGCAGCATGGTCCATGAGCATATCTGTGACGAGTCCATGTGCTTCCAGCAGTAATGCCGTATCCACTCCCCCAGAGCCCTGGAAATCAACAAAAACAATCGTTGTATTTAAACACTCGGATTACTAATGTAAACAGCATCGTAATAGCAGCACAGGTTTGTTAAAAGCATTTAAAATTCCTCAAATTTGGACACAGGCAGAAACAACACAAACATGCCAAGCTATAAGTTTACAGCTCCATGCACAGGATAGGGAGGTAAACTAATAAGATTTTGGAAACTAACACACATAGGAACTTACAATAGGCAGGCACATGTTTCAAATCTAACAAGTAAATACAGCCAAGTATTTGAACCGTCAAAGTTTGATTTAAAAAAGAATTAAACCAGTTTTTTGTAGTCCTTTCCGAACTCTTCAATCCCGGTACGTTGTGTACATGCATAGCACTTGGGATTCCAAAAGGCGCTTGAGCCTCTTTGGAACTTTGAGGAAGGGAGCTGCTTTCAATTTTCAGAGCTGTACTGTAACGACGCGATTGATCAATTATTTACCAAGTACCAGGTAAAAACTATCGTAAAGTTGCTCAATTACTTTTACATGGACGCACATGAACCATTAAGCCACTCAAACGGGTTCTATTTTAAGAGTTGAACTATTGACATTGACTATACGGTCATAGAACAATCGAGTGAGTAGTGGACAGGGGTATAATCACATAAATAAACTTCCCTCCACAAACTATACCGAGAATAAACATTCAATTAATTTAGTTCCAATTTCACTATTTCAGCTCAAAATTCCCTTTGTTTCAAGTTTAGCAGCGGATGATTCACGCTACCAACCACAAGTAGGTTAGTCGAACTAGCTAAATCCTAATTCCACCTACGAGCCGTTCCTGGTAAACGCTGCTAACTTTAATTTATTTTTCCCAATAAAGTAGACAGGATTGACTGTGGACATGCTCATCACAACGCAATTTTCATGACGTGTGTACATATTTACGGATATTTACACGCATTTTCTCTTTTCCCATCGAACAATTGACTTGCTCTATGCCATGGTCTATTCCCTTGTGTTTTGTATTCAAATTTGGGCATGTTTGTACCTTTGCATTCCATATACAGTTCCTTATTTGCCGCACACACCAAACAAAATGTAATACAATTTCTACCATTTGACTGAATTTTAATACTAAATTCATTTCTGACCGTAATTAGTGATGCAATGTGCTTCTCAAAACGCAGTGAATTTGTCTCATGCACATGGAAATAAATGAACTAATGAATATATAAGAATATATGTTGACAAACTTTGTAGATCATGGAATATTTTTCATGACGTTGTTGAGGATACCTATGTAGTTAACTCCCAAGTTCCCAGAACACTAGAGCGAAAGAGAGAGAGAGAGAGAGAGAGTGGAGCCAGGAAATTAAGGTCTTTAGTTAGGTTGAATGCCTTTCTCTCTCTCTTTCACTTCCCACTGTATGGACGTACAATGGAGTGGAGTGCATAAAAATAGTCAACTATACAGCCAGTACGAGATGCACAGTACAATTCCATTGTGCCCGCCCAGCCCAAATATACTATGGACTCCGATGGGTCATACAGAAGTACATATGGCTTTTGCGAAATAATGGTTAGTTCAAATAAAAACTTTATTTACTTTCCGCATTCGATTCGAGAAACGGTGTAACTGGAAATGAAACGGGAAAAGTACATGGCTTTTTCTATCTAGTGCACCAGGGTATGTGTAGATTAGTCGTACAGTGCTAGTGGCGATCGTACAAAGGAATTTGGAGGATGGTGGGGAAAGGGAGGGGGGCTGAATAAAATTCTCTATTAAAGCAGCAAAGGGAAAAAAACTATCAAAACTTGTATTTATTTGACGTGGTGAGAATACAGGAGATGTAATGGGATCACTGAGTAGTTTCTAGTGTAGTCCAGGGACAGAACCGGCAACTTAAGTGACTCCACGGTTTATTCCCAACCATCCTTCCACTATTGACCAGACAAATGGGTGAGGACGAGGCCCTTGAAAACTGACTTGGCTTCAAGTGCACACATATGATGAAGACATGACGACCATTACTATGTACTTTCCCCCATGGTTGAAGCCTGTTTAGCCGGCAACTCACTTAATTACACGAGATCGTCTCAACGCACGCTCAAGCGTCATTTAATTTTACAAGCTTCAAAGCAAAGCTAGCACTTTAGTTGACATGGATGATGGCGGCTTTTGCTCATTTGTAAGTAGTACTGCTGTCAAAGTCCACATAAGACGAGGACGATAACTGCTCCCTTCTGACTTCATAAGAATATTTTTTTCAAATCCCTACAAACATTGTCATTGTTAGTGAGGGGGCAGGAAGTGTGTGCACTCTGTACTCTGCTTTCCCTGTCGTCTTTCAATATGATATGCGCATATTTTGAGGAACAAAAGGAAAATTTCTTTGGAGCATTTTCATGTTCATCTTCATCTTCTGTATGGGATGGTTAAGAACTCAAACGGAAGATTCATCAGATAAAAGGTTCTCCTCAACTCTTTCCTATGTTCCAAGTTTTTCAAAAGCCAAAAACAAACTAAAAAACTTTCCCAAGTAGAGAGCCGACAGTGGATAAATACTACCATCGATGATGGAAACATTCAAGGGCGGGATGGAGATATAAAAACCAACCTATAAAAATACTATAATGCTCAATGAAAGGAATTTTTTCAAGTATGTACTGTCCCGTCTGGGGTTTGCGTTTGAAGTGAAGGCTCCCTGCATGTGTGTGTCATACCTACAATGGGAAGAGAAAGAGTCAGCAAACAGATTCAAGAAAATCTGAAAAAGATTAGATGAGTTTATGTTGAAGAGGAGACTTCAATTTGAAACTTTCTCTTCAGAAACTGTCAACTTTTCACTAGAACCCAAACCAATACAAGAGAGACAGAGAGAGAGAGAGAGAGAGAGAGAGAGAGAGAGTACTATATAAACTTTTCATCGAGGTTACTGCCATAGACCCCATCCGGCACTACGGCACAAAAAACAGCAAACAGAGCTTCACACATTCACACAGCTGATGCACAAGGCATTCTGCCGCAGCCTTAAAAGTTAAACTGAGTCAGTGAACAACCCCGTTGTAGACTCACTCTAGCCCACATCCAACCAAGTCAGCCTATAATTATTTGTATTGGAATTCTATTGAACGGTGAGCTAAATACAAAGGCGGGGGGAACGTCAAGGAACACACTAATACACGTCTCCTTCTCTGAATCTGACAATTATTTCCACACGATGGACTTTCCCTAATTTTGCCACACATGCCGTCGTCATCTCGTCTGCTCGTCTCGACTCATCGAGTCCCGTTGCCATGGTCATTGAGATAGGGCGGAAATACGATACAGAGAAGGACGTCGACGATCTATGATGAAACAGTTTGGAAAACTTAATTAATCTTGATGACAATTTGTATCTCCAGAGTCCCATCGCCACAATATCACTCATTTTCAATGATCCGAACCAACCTGAGGATGTTGGAAACATAAAATAAATAATAATAGACATGATGGTGTCCACCTACTAATTTGATTTTACTTCTCCCAACATTACGGATACACGATGCTTTCTACCCTGACACAATTTGGAGCCGCCACAGTTTCATATAACCTGGATAGGTATACGTTCTCCCCACCGTAAGGGTTGCTCTGACGTAAGTAAGGGACCATGTGTCTTGTGACAGGATGGCAGAGCCAGAGTCGACTCCAAACTACACCTTTTCACCTGGGACTCATAAACTACACCCTTTTTTCCTCCCGATCGTCACATCCTACTTAACGACATGAATCCTCATCAGCGAAACATGAATCCGAATGCATAGGCAAAATAACAACCACCGAAACAGTGGTACAAAAAAATCCTGTGGAATATCGCACATTATTTATTTTACTGATACAGCAGGGCTTTTTATATTTTCCATATTTTTAAAACACCGAACGGAGGGTGTTTCCATGCTTGGTTGCTTTTATCAAAAATGTACATGCATTAGGATTAGAAAGTTGGATGCAAAGATAGAGCGAAGGAGAGAAAGAGAGTGTGTCTGTCGCTAATACACTTACACTGTGTAAAAGATCAAAAATGTAATATTTTAGTCATGGATAAAGGAGTAGGGGGAAAGCGACAGGATTGGTTGACCTTATCAGCAGTTGCACAAGAATAGGACGGCGAGGCACTCCTACTGTATACTTCTGGTTTAATATGAGAATAATAATGATGAACATCTCCGCGAACGCCAGTGATCATGTTGTACTGAAGCAGAAAAAGTACAGAGACGAAGACGCAAGTTCAGGAAACTAATTCCATGCTTTTAGAATTATAAATTATGCACATGATTTGCGTTCGAGCCCAGAAATATTTATGGAAGAAAGTAGTATCTCGTGGAGTGAAATTGTGAAATGTGGATGGTATGAAGCTCAAATGTAAAATAAATGGACCATAATCCGTGATGGTGAGTCTGGATCTGGATTCTCGATTTCACCAAAACATGTACATGCAGTCAGTCGTAGGCGTCATAGGATCTCCCTATGCCTGTACAATAATACATGGGAAAGAGCTTTAACTTTCGACAATACACACGATCACTCTCTCGCTCTCTCTCCCTCTCCCTTTGTCCTGAATTCGGAAATAAGGTAACGTAAGAGCGTATGAGAGAAATGCTATTAGATAAATACATACTTCCATCTTGCATCTCCCAGCGAATCCATCAACTTATTTTATATGGAAATCCTTAGAAGTGACATCCAACCAAATATATGTGTCTTCTGCATCGTAGTTTTCCTGTAGGAAACCAACTTGACTCCAGCCACCAAAGACAGCTACTGCCTTCGTGCATATGGGCTACGACTGGGAGTAGACTTGGGGCCCCATCCATACATATACATATTTTGAGAGCTAGGATTTGGAGGCGAACAAACGACAGAATAAGAGGGAACTAATCGCAAGTGTGAATCTGCATACATAATGCATGTAAGATTTTCTCAGGCGGAAAGTTTTGTCATCAATAAGAACTTCCATCCCATTACGAGTACATGGTGTGTCATGTGTGAACTTTGAACGACGAAGAAACAATGAATTATACATTGACGAAAGATCCCTGGCACACTCACCGTGGCGTTGACGTTCCCCCTTGTCACGCTTGTTGCCTTTAGTGCCATGTACATACATAAGTAAATACGTCGCCACTCTGCCTCTACATATGTACATATATCCTGTACATTATTATCGTTTCATAATTCATAAGGGAAACATCAAAATTCGCTGATTTGATCAAATAAATTTACCGTTTTAACCCCCTTTATCTTGACAATCTTCTGCTCAAAGGTAATTTGGTCACCAATATTTTTTCCACTTTGGTATTTCTTTCCTACGCACACTCTTATTTCACACCCCGTGACCCACTTAAGTTGCTCAAATTATTCAACAATTAAGTTCGTTCCAAACGACGTCTTGCTTCTTCCTAGCTTGTTGTACTGCTTAACAGGCTTCAACTTTCACAGTAAATGATGAGATAAGTATGTGTTTGTAATGGATGCATCTATTGTCAAGTCTTTAAAAAGTAAATAACTGCCCACTATCAACTTCGAAATCTAGAATGCATGAGTCTATCTATCTATCCACCTATCTATGCATCCTAGCTAGTCAGTTTATGTCAGCTTTGCCAAGAGAGTGCGTAATCCCAGGAGAGTTTAAGTTTACGTTTACAGGAGCTGACACTCATTGTTTTAGGGAGGTATCTCCATTACTCTCCTGTCATGGACAAACTACTTTCGTTCGCAGTGCCAATAAAAACATTGCCCCATGTGTCTATTTCTTCCCAGAATTGTAAATTTGCAAAAATGTAAAGTAATTGTACGTGTCGTTAGGAGGTCTCCGGGGCCAAAGGTGTTGGTACTGATAAACGTGAGTGTTGAGGACGCTGAAGGAGAAGAAATGTTAGAGCAGCGAACGTCAATTCAAAAATTAGTTAGGAAAACGACAAAAAAAAACAAGGCTTCCTTCCCATGACTTTGTCTCCTTAGAATTCCCGAGTAATCTACGGCATGCCATGCTTGGCTCTTGTGATGGATGAATATGACATGTACATAGGAGCAGCATCCTTGTGGAGACAAACACATGGGAAATAGAAGGAAAAATAAAGAACAAAAGCTAATGCAAAGTTCTATCTGCACAGATCCACGATGGTCGTCACCATTGACGTAAAACATTTGGAAAAACCCATGTGGACGGAAGTCTCAAGTCAGTTCGGGAAAGCGGTTATTCAATTATTAATTGGAAACCGGGGGGGAAGGAAAGAACCGCTGCATAGTTTATACTAAACTACGTTTATTCTTTGAGATTCTTTCAGACTTTGTGTTTCTTTTCTTATTTAGTTTCCGTTTTTCGGAGAAAGCTCAGTCTGCATCTTCATTAAAATCTAAAATTCAACCAAATACTTGGCAAAGCATTTCTCCTTCTTTTCCGTATGCCACATAAAAAGTATACGCATCCCTTCATTACTTGTGAAATGGCACATTTCACTGAGATCCCTCCTTATTAGTTAGTTAACCACTGTATTAAAGACGAAGTCTGAGTCCGTTTGCGGAATCTGGTACTGTTAGGATTCTCTGCTTCCATATTAAAGGGAAATTTAGTGGAAAAGTGTTTCTAACAACCTAAGTGTGGTGGGATATTTCATTTCACAGCAAATCATGATGGAATGAACATGAAATATTTATTAAGAAATGTGTTTTGTGACTAGGGATTGTGAACATACTATCCTGTATTATGACTTCGGGGTTTTTGCCTCAAAATAATGTAATTTTCCCATCTGTATAATTTGTTTATGTATCAACTTGTAGCTCACTCCTAGTATTTAAATTGCCTACTGGAGCTCTTTAGCTCCATTAATTTTGTAGAGATCAAAATCTATTTTGTCGACTGTCAAGAGTGACAGTGTTCAAGGAGGGGCACAAAATGAGGACGCGAGGAATAAGTACCCCAATACGTCTTTGCCACATCCACTTACTCTGAATTTCTATTTTCTATTTTGAATAAGAAAAATATACTCTTGGGAGTCGCATACATTTTTATGAGGTTCATATCAGTATGAGGCACGGCATAGGTTAGACAAGACGGGGAAAAAGAACGACATCCGAGTGAGTACCTAAGATGTTGAAGAATACACAATAAAAAAAAAATGAAGCCCAAAACGAGACAATGTTGTTCACTCACTCTCTCTCCTTCTCCCCATTGTTACATTTATCTTTAAACATTAGCTAATACTATTTGAAATGTATGAATGGATGAATACATTTGTACTTGTATACCTTTCTCTCCGAAGGAGCTAGTCGACCTAGGTGAAGTAGAGCCGGATTGGGAAGGAAAAGGGGAAATGGAAATGGTTAGAATAGAGAGAGTACACTACATGGATGGAGCTCTAAAATATTCATAAGGGACTCTTAAACCTCGATCAATTCACATTCGTACGCTAGTATGCATGTACATCCATCCAATCCAATTTCAAATTGATTTGATGACTTGGTAAGTAAACGCCGCTACTGTTTGTCCTACCAAATTATCCTTGATTCCAAGTTGAAGTTACGTGTTGAGCTACTACTACCACTGATGCTACTACACCATCCCTATACTATACAGACAGACAGATATACCACTTGAGCATGTGAAAGGCTACCTTAAAGCAAGTAGTTTAATTCCCTATTCCCTCCAAAGCCTTTGTCTTGAACAAATTCGATTAGGTCTCACAAACACGACAGACCAATTCTTACTTTCAATTTTCTATTATTCCTCGGCAAATCATAACCTCATGTAAATTTAGGTACTTACGTCCCAACAGAGCACATACAACATACCTACGTCCTTTGTCGGCTCTCTCCGATAAAAGTTGAGTAAACTCAAACTGCAGCACTGCACTCCCGTATAAATCACCGACACGATACATACATAGGACTAACATACAATTTATATAGGTACGCTATATATACTAGGTACCCACATATTTCATATAGGGACATAAAATTGACTTGAAATGCAAGAGTTTCAAGAGAGTCCGATCCTTTGTCAGTATGATCAACTATAGAGGACAGTCAACACCCACGTTAGCCGCCCCCCACACTTACAAAAGCCTTAAAATTACAATTCCAATTCCGACAATTTTATTGCAAAACTTTTCCTAATACTCACAAGAAAAATGAGATAATGCTAAGCCGCTTATCTAATATCCTGCTAATACAGATATCCTTTTAACTGCTATTCTCCTTAAGCTAAGGATCCAAGGTGTACAGCAGCATCCTCCCATAATACGACGTACAATATCCATGCGATGTCTATAATTAACGCTTGTAGCGGGTGATAACTTTAAGGGTTTAGCGTTGGAAATGTTCATCCACGGAAAGGAAAGTCCTCTTTCGTCCTTCTTGACACAAAATGAAGGAGTGAATTTCAACATATACAATGGACAGGTAGGGATATAGGTAGGGATCTGCACAGCCCAGAAAAGTTGGGGTAATAACTTCTACCATATTTCACTCTACCACTTGTCTCACTGCGAGTCCCGGAGTTAGATTTGAATTTCTTTAAAAAGTTGTTGAACGTCGTTTCCTATGCGCTATGCTACCGCTACGGTTGTGGCTGCGGTGGTATAGTACAAGAGCAGAGTGAGAATGTGGTGCGAAAGAAAGAGAAAGAGAGAGAAAGGGAAACGTTAAATTCACGTCGATAAGAAATGAATAAAAGACAGCTACGGGCAGTTAGGAAAGTAGTGCATACAGTTTCATCCCGTGAGTCAACAATATTTTAAAAAGTAGACCCAATACTATTCATCCCTTCAAGCGGTGACGAAGATGAAGGGAAGAAGAAAGAGAAAGTAAGTGAGTGAGAGAGAGAGAGAAAGAGAGAGAGAGCGCTCAAACTGGAGACGTAAAATAGTATGGTTAAACAAACATGGATCAAGATTTCAACAATACGCGGAAGTAATGTGAAGAGGAAGAGGAAGTAGGAGAAAAAGACTTGTGAAAACATATGAAGCTTCGTAAAGAAGGAGATGGGATGGATCTCAGATCCAAATCCATAATAATAATGACGAGATGAAAAGTTTCTGCGTCGAACTGAGCTTCTCTTTAATCTCTCGTATGGGAAAAAGTTAAGATGGGAGAAAGCTGTTTATCGATTCCTCTGTGGGATCAGGTGAAGAAAAGTGTATGTGGGGTCAAAAGGACCAGGTCATCAATACATTTCACACAGGAACCTCAATACTTCCACCCAAAAACTTCCCCATTTCTCTGCTCAAACGAATGTAACACGATCTACCTTAGACTATAGAAAGGCCGCCATTGTTATAGGTTATAGGTAGCTAATTGTCAGTATACACGAGTGGTATATAACCCGTGTTGTTCCACCCATAGTAGTAGCAGGAATCACGTGAACGAGGGAACACCATGGGAAGTGGAAATAATTAATACACGGCACACTCAACCTTCCGATTTCAGAATTATTTTTACGTTTATTTCCCAAAAAAAAAGAAGAAAAATATGCCAAGTCCTCAAAGATTAGCACCAGCAGCAGTTACACTTAATTTAAGATCTATTGCTCACCGCATCACAATGCCGTACCATCCCATCGCATGAAATTGAAGTGGCTTCATCTTAAGCTGGAGGGCGTCAATGCTCATCCTTTGGAAGTATCGCTCATAAGTCTGTAGGTCCGTTCTGAGGTAACACATTTTCTAGAGAGTGCTCTGCCACCCCAAGGACTGGCTTCACTAACGACAAAGTAATAGTGGAACTTTTCTCTAATTCTCTTGGACCTTCTAATATATGGGGGACTTGTAGAAATGTACTTGAGAGTTCCTCAATCTAATTTATTTTTCATCCAATTACGAACAATGTATTTACAAACCACTTGAGTCCCCGCCCATCAATTCCCAATTTCCTAGATACCTCCACCATCCAAAATATTTACTCTCAAACTAATATTATTTCTCTTCAGCCCGAAAATTATTTTTGCAAACATCATTACAACTCCATAGATTCTACTTGACTATTTCTACAATTTTATTAAAACATTGTTGTGTGCGTTAATGGGAGGGGTTTTGCTCGGGTGCTAGGGCTCCTAGGGCTCAGTTGTAGACATGTTGAAAATACTGTTTTAAGTATTATTGGAAACTCTTAAAGCAAACATATTTATGAGGCTAGGGCTGGTTGGTTGGCTTAGTTCTACATACCTACCTACCGGTAGCCAGCTAATTGTGCATCTATACCTATGACGATGGGGATTGGAGAAGTTGGAATTGAATCTCACATTTAGCTTGGTGGCTACAGTGTATGCATGTACATGAGACTTTCTCCTACATGTAGACACCTTGCTACGTCATTGTAAGCCCACAAAATCAAAGACTGCAGTGCCTACTACCACTATAGGAACTAGTCGGCATTTCATAACATAAATGCTGAGGGGAAAGACTTGATCTCCCACAGTGGGTTTTATCGCAGTCGACCAGACAGAAAATGTCAATTTCAAGTGACAGCTTCTAGAATTTTATGCTGGTATCTTCTCCACATGCCTCACGCTCAGGGTAAAGACACACACACACACACACAGTTTCATTCCGCATACTATATGAATGAGCATTACAAGTCGTCCTCGTCGTCGCTTTCAAAATAATCCTCTTCTTTCTAGCATCAATTTACACATGTTCTTCCTCCTTCCCTTCAATTTCGATTTCAGGTACGGAAGGAAGACAAACATCTTTCACTTACACCTATCGCCCACTACATGTTTAGACTCGGGAGCTCCTCAGCCCACCTACCGCCACTCTCTCCGTCAGCTCAACTTTCCCATAGCAGATATACCCTATAAGTACTATATAGTATGTATGGATATATGTATATATGTAGGCACCACTCTTACGACTACACCGAGGGCGGAAAAGAATTGGTAAGACACCTTGTTTCCACACCAAAATAAAATTTTCTAAATAAAATATCTCTAGTTTCAAGAGTGATACCACTATTTCACTCATGTAAGTGTTTAAGTTTCTACCAGAATGCTATTTCAAATCAAAGCAAATGTTCCGTACCATCTTTGTTCACGATCGGAATGATTCTCACATTTTCCGTCTTTCCTTCTCTCTCGGTTTCTCTCTCTCTCTCACACTCTTTCTAACCCACTCTTACCATCGCCTCGTATCTTTGACTACTGTGCACTTATCTAGGTTAGATAGACAAGTAAGGAAAGTTAGTTCTGCATGACTACCTTTTTCGCTTTTGTATTTTTATGGGCCGTCAACTACATTCGTCAATCTACACCCAATCGGTGGATTTTTTCCCCCTTCCTTTTACTTATCAGCCTTTCCAGTCCTAGCTGCAGCTGCACTCCTCCCTCTCAAGGATTCCACAAAGAGAAAACATATTTCCCTAACATCATGTAGCTCTTTAGTTTTTCCAACTTACACAAAAATCTTTAAACCCACATTGTACTATCTTCAGCCCCATCAAATTTTTAGCTTTTGAATCCCAAAATTAAATTGCCGATCAACCTATGTACCAGCACTTTTGTTGTTGTTCTTCAAAATGTAAAATCATAGGGAAGGTTATTAGCGGAGGTTTTCATAGAGCTTGTATTCATTATTCATAGAGATAATGTGACGAAATCAAGTCAAAGTATAAAATAGAGATTTTCGACTTACAGCTATGTAAAGACCCCGCATAGTGAAAACAGTGTGCTCATTCCGACTTCAAATCTAATCCGTATATTTGTGTGTGAATGTATGTATTTACGCAGCTAATACACACACAGTATGTAAGTAAATTCATAATGAAACAAGGACAAGAACTTTGATTTTCAATAAGCAAATGGAAATCGACTCGTCCAGGAGTATGTTTGCTATCACAACAGAGGAAACTACTAGCTCATAATAGACTGTGTAGAGTCAAGTCAACAAATTCATTGATTGCTCTCGGGCCACAGGACTTCATAGGATTTCATATCTCTGAGAGGTTTTGGTAAGTTGGCAGAATTTTGAGTGTACAGGAATGAACGGGTGTGTATGTACTGTAGGATGGTACATACATGCATACCTACATACATGCTGATAAGATAGTAATTATAGGAGCTGGAGATACTCGAGGGATATAATAAAGTAAAATGGTTTTTGTTTAAACGACTGTGTGCAGACTGTGTACTAATCCTGAGGATTAAATCCCTATGACTGGGCATGTGAGTGAGTTGTTTTATGACGGAGGACTGAACAAACAAAAGTAGACGTTAGGTAAAGTACACTATGAATTAGAGTGAATGGTAAGGAGGCAACTTGAAATAAATGACGAATGCTAATTGAAGCATTATCATCATTGTCCAAGATTTGGAAGTAATTTCTATAGCTTTAGACCAGCCAGCCAGGCAGACAGACAAACGGACGGGCCAAAGGGGAAAGGGAAAGCTCTAAGCTCCGGCTAAGCATTAACTATGATGATTTCCCGCGTAAGAGAAACTCACTCAGTCACTAGTTCATTCATTGAGTCGCTCCCTTAACTACACACGGAGATGGAAATTAGATGAGTGTAAGTGAACCGAGGAAATAAAATAATACATAGAGAGAGAGAGAGAGAGAGAGAGGGAAAGCGTAGCAGACACAATATCTCAATTTTTCATATGGACTTAAGGGTTTGTATCTCCTCCTCGTACGTCATTACCATTCTGATCTGATTTTACTTTCTCATGGAAAATTGAACCTTTCTTTTGACTGGCGATGAGTGATTCTTGAAGGAGAAAGTGACACTGTAAATCTCTCTCTCTCTTTACTCCAGTACAGCGCAGCTTCCAACTCAATTTCCACAAATCGAGTCACTAAGTAATTTCATGCAGAACTTTCCACGAATCAAATTCACGGGTAAAAGAATCCTTTCATGATCAAGTAAAAACTATGCACCTTCCTTTCCCACGTTCTACCGACCATTGGTATAGGCATAGGCACATGGAGTGTCGACTACACGGAGTGTAGATAAGATATTAGTGAGTGGAAAAGACTTTTGCCACAAGCATTATACGCTAAACTGAATGGACGGAAACAGGAAAGTTCACCGTTTCAAAACTTTTACACGGTCTGTGCATATGTATACGTACGTATGCAGGCCCTGCAATCCTTTGTAAGCTGTCTTCCCAATTCCATTTTCTGCAAGGGAAATTTTCACAATTCAAGACCAAATGAGGCAACGTCTGCTTTCTATTTTTTTTTTAGTTTATTTTGTTTTTCAATTTAAACTGTTGGAAATAGTAGAAATAACAATTATTTTAAAATGATACTACATACAGTCTATTTCGTCGCATTGTTTTTAATTTCAAAACATAAAGTTTTCTTGAAGAACCAAGTACACTTTTGGATCCTAACTCCTTTACATTATCCCCCCCCTTAACATACATGTGGGCAAACTATATATAACACTCGTCATTTAGAATTTCTTTTACGCCTTAAAAAGTAATGGCATTGAGCTGGTGAACATCTTTTGGAAGTTACTCTCTCTCTCTCTCTCTTCCTCACAGTCTTGCACAAGCCTACTACAAAAGTAAATATTATCCCCCTCATATAGCGGCTCTTATGGAACCTAAATAATTTGTACTCATTATAGACTAATTGTAGGAATTCCAAGGAAATCCTTTTCCTCTCAGTCACAGGGAAAATCCATATTTAAACAGATGCGATGGATAGAATGTCATTACACATATTAATTATAGAAAGATTATATTCTCTGCAAAGAACTCTCCTTTGTTTAAACTTCCATCTTCAAAGGATCCCAAGTCTTCCAAGTACCTTTTAAAACTGAGAAACTAACCTAAGAGACTATGCGCTGTGAATTATAACTAGAATTATATGCCTTGTTAGGAAACAGCAGGACAGTAGTGAGACATACATAATTAAAAAGTGCATGTATGTAACATAACACCTATAGGTATTAGAATAGGGATTGGAAAGTGGTAATAATTAGGAATTCCACATTACTTAAGCGTAGAAATACATATTAAAACTACTCCTTAGATCTATATTATTAATCCGTTCTGTTACCCTCCAGTACAATGGAATGTTCAAACTTTTCTCCGTTTAAAATTACACATTCTTGGAGTTCTCAAATCCAGCCCTTGTACATAAAGAGAAAAAGACATCTCCGATTTTCTTGGCTTCTCCGATAAGAGCAATAATGTTTAGATAATACACCGATGTATTTACCTACCTACCTACGTACCTTCTTCAAGGATTTGATTTGACATCTCTGTATGCCCACGCTACCCCTTCATTAGTGTTAGGCATACGACGAAATTCATTTTTTTTACTTTTTGTTAGCCTATCGCTAATAATCATGACGCTGTATCAATTACAAGTCAAACCTGACAGACATAATAAGGTAAATTAATACGTACAGTTGAGAAGAAACATTCTCAGAAGATGTTGAAGGCTGAATAAAAAAGGCTTACAATGCAAGATAACAGTCACAAGATATGGAGCTGGATTTTTTTGACAAATAAATTCAAGGAAAAGTGTAGGTATTTATAGCCTTATTTATACTAAGGCTAATCCTTCACATATTCCCATGTATTTCGCTACTTTACGTTTTAATCATAACAGAGGCAAATAGAAACGAGCTCGTTCTATTTTAGTACCAAGAAAGTCACAGAGCCGAAGTCAATGCACCATTCCATCACTCAATGATTAATGAGCACTTATGCAAAAGAATTCCAGTCTCTAAATGTTCTAATCTCAACCAGACATATTAATATTCTCACTGCTCACTGCTGTGTCTCCTCCCTCCATGTTGTTCGACTATAGGAGGAAGCATCATATCAGCTAATGCGCATACTGATAGTAGATCTAATTTTCCTGTCATCAGTTTTTCCAAGTAAGTTCCAGCTTGGTAGGCTCAAGACTCTGTGCATAGACCAGTATACACAGTATATTTTGAAGCCACTACTACGAAATAGTATCTCTAATACAGATGCTCCATAACTGCCGAAGCCATGGCGAAACTTGTAATTAATTTCCTTTGAGCCTCAAAAGTCAATAGTCATAAGGCATATTAGGATAACCCCTAAAGTCTAAAGAGAAATGATAATCGATCAGAGATACTCCATATTAGCTTGTAGTCAAATTATTATTATTATTCTTACTACTAGGTAATTCTACTTTCTACAAGAGAGAAATAACTTTTGTTGGAAAACAAGCCTATTGGTAGTACGTAGGTCTCAAGTGAACAGATAAATGAGTGTGGGAAAGACAGAGAGAGACAGACAGAGAAAGGGAGAGATGCACAAAGCAAACTCCTTGCTACCGTCATGTAAAGTGACTTGGAGTAATCAGTCAGTTGAAAATAATATTTTTTTTCCTCACAGTTGTATAGAGATAGCTATAAGAAAGTTGGGGCACGTGCATTGACTTGGGTATATGCATGCATGGGGATAGTGGGATAGTAGCTTATATAATATATTAATACGCACAATGTTGGGTGGAAGTAGACTGGAGGGATCTCTGCATAATATATGAGAGATGGACTATGTACGTGTGTATTCATGTGAGCTGGGAAGGAATACAGATAAATGTAGCTTCGTAAGGATCCATTGGTAACTTTTGGGTAGAGCACGTCGTTATCGTTTTAGAGGCTACGGCTCCAGCAGCCTCACAACCTACAAACCTACAGACCGTGGTCCTCGTCCTCGTCCTCGTCGCCGTCGTATCGTAAAGAAATGGAGCTGGGAAAGCCGACAGACTTATACTCACTCGTACAACTTATACGGAGAAAAGCTATGTGCTCTCTGGCTGTACGGAGAGCGAGAGAAAGAGAGAGAGAGAGTGAGGCAGAGGCTCCCGTTTTGCGTCATAGCCAGCGTCATTGGACTCTTGGAGATCTACCACTCAATATTTTACTCCTGTGGGCTCTTCTCTTTCCTCCCTTTCTCTCCATTTCACTCTACTCGTTTAGTTCAGCCCGATAAATCGGTGGAAGAACTAAATCCACTTCCAATTTTGACGAAAAAAAAATCAGGCTCATGTGCGCAATTTTATATTCAACCGCCTAGCTTCTCTCTTTCTCTCGCTCCGCTCTCTCTCTCTCTCTCGCCTCTCTCTCTCTCTCTCTCACTCTCTGCCACTGAAATATGCAAACAAGTTCAAAAAATAATAATGCCTGAAGCCGAAAACTTGAATCTTGCACATGGTAGAGCAGGGGCAGCCCGTTATTTCTGCAAACATCAGCTCTTATAAAATAATGACGACAGCGGCGTGACGCGGATGACATCACTTCACTTCTCGACCTCATCAACAACGCCACGCTACACCTATTAAACCCTTCTCAACTTTTTCTCTGAGCAATTTCCGTGGAAAAAAATAATTACAAAATTTTAAATTACTTCCCTTCAATCCAATCCCTCATTCTATAAAAAAAATTAAATTGATTCATTACTTAGTAGTTTTCAAAGTACTGATTGGTATAT
Organism: Dicyrtoma fusca; assembly: GCA_034695205.1. Classification (NCBI taxonomy): domain Eukaryota; kingdom Metazoa; phylum Arthropoda; class Collembola; order Symphypleona; family Dicyrtomidae; genus Dicyrtoma; species Dicyrtoma fusca. The sequence goes on along the minus strand of JAQFZC010000124.1, from coordinate 18,123 downwards.
GTATGCCACCCACTTGAATTCTATGTACGTATGACCCCTTTTTCCCTATGCTAGCTCAACTTTTGAAAATTCTAAATGAAAATAATTTACATAGGGTAGTTACATACTGTAGGTACGTACATATTAACAAGCTTTCAACACTGCCCTCCTTTGACTGAAATCAAAAATCATCGTTGCTCAGCATGTGGGGCTATGCGGGCTATCTTTAGCCCACAAGTTCGTCTACGGCAAATTCTATAATCTGTAAGTATGCAGTGTACCTCCTCCTGGTAGTAACTTCATTTAGTATTTATGTATTGAGAGTACCTAGTAATTTATATTGTGAAGAAATTTATATGCATATTTCTACAAACAAGCCATGTACACAATATGCATTTCTCGTATTTAATTAAAAGTTTGGCCGTCGTTGACGGTAAAGGAAGTCTAATGGAGGTGTCCAAAGTAAGAAAGATTACATTTATTCTTGGGAAGAAGGGGTACAGACATTCAAGGAGAGAAGAAAGTAGCAGACGTCTGCAGTCTAGCGAGCAGCAGGGTGTACACGTAACCTCAAATATATGTACATAAGTATGCACCGTCACAGTCATTGAAATGTCAAGACCGGTTATCTTTACAACTCAACAAAAATATCTAAATTTAAATTGAACTCTACAATTGAGTTTTTTTTACACAGCAGGGAAACTGAGTTTACACTTTTTTGAGACCTACAAAATTTTTGCTGTGCTATTTTAGTTGGCAAAACAAAATCATGAAGTTTAAATTCATCATTTTTGTACCTCTTTTAGACTTAAAATTGTAGATAGTATTCCTTGCAGTTGGGCCCTACAAGTATATCTCTTGTTCTACTATAGTACGTAGTGGCTATGGAGAAATGCCGAGGAAGGAAAGTTGGAAGAAGACGCGTAAGGAAGAGGGGAAAGGAAGACGAAGCCGACGAGAAGGAGAAGAAGGAGGAGAGCTGAAGAATTTTAGCAAAATGAGCCGTTTACTCCAAAACTCGCAACTTCCAAGTTTCTCTCTTACAGTTCTGTTCTACACTGAGCTAATGAATAGTAAGTGGAAATAATGGAGTCTCGTGGAATAATATACACTACGAGGCACAATAACGATTCCTATCGAATGAAAATCCTTCAGCAACTTCTAAAACTCCGTCACTCTTCCCCAAAGAAACAAACTCGTATTTTCTTCTCTATTTCTACAACTGTGCTCTGAAGAAGGAGCGAGTATGCACGTAGTTTTTCCCATACTCTCTTTCTCTTTCGTTTTTCTATACTCTAAGATGTGAACCATCCAGTCATACAGATCCCGATAGTTTTGCTAGCAATTCCAACAGCTGATCGCCATTACTTTGAAGTTACATCTGTATTCTTTGACTCAACTCTGTAGCTTGCATTTTTAAGTTGTTCACTTCTTGGAATTCCTCAGCATCGTATACTATTAGGCTCCCATGCTCGATGGCCTCATTGTTCTATTACCTGTTCCTTTCACCCAAAATATATATTATATTACTATTACTATTCAGTGGGAGCCTCCGTATACTGATGGAGGAATTATCGGTAGACTTGATAATTCAAAATTCAAATTAGTAAAGGGAAAACAAAGGAAAATCAAGATGTTATTTTAATTAAATTATTCCCTTTACACCGTACAACGGATTGTATTTAAATTACTCTTTCTTCAAGCATTCTAATTCAAATAGAAATACAATGTTAGAATTTCAAATAGAAGAGCGACAGCTTTAGCATGCAAGTCTCATACTTTCACTCCCCACTTTCTTCCGCTAAAATTGGTCTTATTTAAAGGGGACTTTAAACACATCCACATACAGACGAGGCATTGTTCCTTTCTTTCATATCCAAAGCTTATAGAATCCCATTGTTTTAAATATATGTACACAATACAAAATCCTGGAGAGGTACATACATATAGCGTGTAAAAAAAATGGTGGGCATTTTTGAGAGAAAATGTGAGGCACTACATACCTTTTACTAGTTGAGATATAGCCCATGTCTGCAGTCAATTGCCAGTTAGACTCTAACAACATTCTCTCATAAAACAGCATTATCTCTGAATTCCTTCTACACAAAGAGTGATAAAAGTATCAGTGTGCCTCGCGATTCCTTCCTCCGTCTTCCAACTATAAATTCTGAGAAGGGAAGGAGCTAAGTACAACGCCACGGAGACCAAGAGACTGTAAATGGGATAGATTCTAGCTCAATGTTTTAGGTGGTCGCTTCTATAAAGGAGAGCTCTGAAATGAAAGAAAGGATCCTCTTCTTGCTTTCATCACTTGAATTGGTAGCTAGGTAATCACCTTTTTATGAAACTAATGATGGCATTCACGGGATAAGTAGTGGTATACCTTGTACACCGTATTACGCTCACTCGTACAAACAAGCTGAAGGATAAAAAAAACCTTTCCAATTTTCCATTCCAAGAACTATATATTGTACGTACAAGATATGAGGGAAAAATATTATGGCCAAGGACACTAGTGTACCATCACCACCACTACCACCGTAGTGGCTTCCACCCAATCTATCTTGTGAAGGCTCTGCGTGTGAGTCCAAGTTTAGTGAGTGCATACACTACCCTGCAGTTCTCCGTGTTAATGGAGGCGAGAAGGGAAATAGTGCGGAGGACATGTGAAAATAGCAACTTTTTCCATTTGCATAATATACGCATCTAAGAAAATCCTCAAACTTTCTCTGTAGTGCTTATATTATCTTGTACAACACGAGGATTAATATCGTATTCTTTAGTATTGACTACGCCCAAAAGTAAATTCCTCTAGGTTGCTGTAATTTCCCTTTACTGCCCGCACCAGTCCATCATTAAATGCTCCACTGTCTAAATACAACACCCAAAAGGTTCCTACAGTCGTTATCGCCCTCATCAACATCCCAAGAGTGAGACGGGGAAGGAGCTTGGGAGCTTTCATGCCCTTTCACAGCGTAAAATCAATGTAGGTAGGAAAATATCCGCGGAATGTCTTGTACGTCTTTTACACTTGCAGCCATCCATCCAAAATTTCCACGCGCACACAAAAACAAGATGACGGCACAAGAGAGCGCGTTACTCCAGAAGTAATTATGCAACACCATGCATCACCCTCCCTTCTTCAGTACGGATATGGGAAATCCACCCCACCGTCTGTCGGGGCCCCTTGGATGCAGAGTGTAGAGCTTTCTTCAGACTTCCATGACTAATTTCCGGAAAGTAATTTTTGACACATGAGTAAAATATGACACTTTTCCGTTAATGATCGTAAATTTTAAATTACCACCCAACCATCATCATCCAGTGCACTACAGAAGACCACAGTGCGAGACGACAGATTGTATACAGAGCATTGTTTGCGGACTGTCGTGTTGTGATAAAATTACTGAACGTGGCAATAAGTGGCAAACAGCCATGCCACAGTAGAAGGGAAAAGCTTAGTATAGAATTCCCACACTGTGATTTTGAAAAATACAAAATGAATGGTAAATATAACACAAGACCTTCTCTACACTTAAAGCAGTAGCAATACTGGTACACTGACCTGCTCTCCCGATAGCTATATAGTATAGCATGGGTTTTTATGATGGCGTCTAAAATTCTGAATTCTGAAATAGAATTACTATTAACACTGACACAACTTTTTAATCTTTTTAAAGCAAGCTCTTGTAACAGCAAGGTATGTAGGGACGGGCCTCAAAGGCTAATGGCTAATGGTCTAAACGTAATTTTGCGCCTACCACTACACAATGCAAATAAAGTTAAACTACTTAAAAAATTGATCATACATATAGGCATGAAATCTGTACTTCCAGGAAATAAACAAAGGAAAGCATATAATCGAGTGTAGAGTGGACAAACTCGTAGCGTATGTGTAGAGTATCTGATATATTTAACACGTTGCATGTTGAGCTGTTGGATGAAGGGGGAATTTAGTAGCAATTTAGATTGATTTAATGGGATTACGTAGATTCGACACACAAGTTTCTTTCCGTGCGTACAATGCAAATGAAAAATTAATGCGAAACTGTATAAACTCCTAGAGCCGTCACCAAAACCAAGTCTGTACTGTCCCAGTGCAATGCAGTGCACTGCACTACTGTGGAGACATAATAGGGAGAGTCGACAAAGAACCAGAACCAGAACCCGGATCAGAGCAACATGAATGACGTAAAACTTTGTTCTCCCGTTGACAAACATTTCATGGTACAGTGCAGGGTAGTGTTTATGCATTAAAGCTAACAAAATTATGTTTTACTCACTCTTACAGCTAGCACCAAAATTAATTTCATCCATGGCAACCACAACGACAGAAATTATGGATTTTGTCAAAAGGTCCCTTCATACTTGAGAATTAATAATCCGTTCCTTCCTTTAAATATGGTGTATTGGAGAAAATTCCGTGACCATGTTCTTCAGATTCAAAAATGATATGCGTCATTAAATTCAGATTTCGACCTTTCCCATTCCACATATATATGAGCCACACATGCAACTCGAGATTTTATGCTAAGACTATGAAAATGAAAGTGTAGATGGTATATTTCTTTATTTTTCTTTATACGTACTAAAAGCTCAAAGAATTCTGATTCGCCAGAGTGTAAGTGCCTAATCTGACGACGCGGACCATTAGCGCCTAATCCATGAATTAAGTTTTACCCTTTCATTACTAATACGAATACATTTTTAATTCAAACCTGTTCAAATTATTAAATTCCAGGTCGGAAAATTTGAAAGAACTAAATTGAATTTTAAATAAATACATAGCATTAGCATTTTCTACTAGTCCATCGTAAGTTAACTATGTATGTATTGTGCATAGGGGATACCTGTAGACAAATTTAATCTCGTGGTCAATAATGTTTCAAAATGTTATAACAGACGGCAGCCTGGTTTCCTTAAAATTTCCAATAGCGCCCAAATTATGTAAATACTAGAGTAAAAATATTCTGCGATAAATATTTCACTAAAGTATTACGCAATTCAAGGTACTGCCTTCAATTAAGGAAAATTGATTTCCTTTTTGAATGAAAATGAACGCCCCCTTAATCATTAGTCAACAGTCCTGAAAATTCTACGCGGTCTAAATACGGGAACACATCCTATGTATGCATAGCTCAAGGCACGGCCAACCGTAAAGTAGCATATCTATGTATATACATATACAGTAGGGCATAGGTAGGCAATGAAATGGATCGATACGGCTTGCAACACACAATTTATAGATTCCTTCTCCCTACAATACTCTTATGTACACTTGAAGGTGTTTCAAGGTAATAATTTCGTCGTAAAAAATAATACGTTTTCACAACTTAATTTCCCATGTGATGAAATAACTATTGTAGAATTAAAGGGTCTCATCTAATTGTACGCCGTGCTGCCTTTGCCTTGTGCTACGTGTAAGTTTTTAAATAAACAAAGTAGCTTCCAGCATCGACTAATCGTGAAACAACAAATTTGCATTTAATGCTACTAACTCCTGTAATGAAATTCCATACACATTTTTAACACTTGTGTGAATTTAAAACACGTTTTACAAATCACGACTTGTGACAAATTAAATCTCACGAATTTGAATTTAAACGCCAGCACCACCCACACACAGAGTTACAAGCTCGGTTCACGACTTACGCTTCAAGGATGAAAAAAATGGTTACCACGTCATAATCTACCTACTATGCGTCCATATCCCCTAAAGATGTCAAGAAAAATGAGCAGACAAGTGATAACGTACCACACAAGAGCCAGTCGACGAGAAAAATCATCATCTTTTTAGCAAAAACAAAATAATAAAAGAAATCCTTCCCACAACATTCTGTCATAAAAATTTACTGACCATAAATGATTACCGCATCTCACGACATTCACATTTCAACGGAATAGTTAGCACACAATATACAACAAGCTACTGGCCCTGGGTGGAAAGCACCACTATAGGGAACAGAAGTGCGGCTAAAATGTCTGTATTTCTGTGTTATCAAGGATAAAGTACAATGTTCGATACGAAGCAAAAGCTGAATTCCATATCGAATGGAAATTCGAATCAGGAATTCAATTTGTGATCCATTACAGTAGTGGATGGAAACCAGAAGAAAAATCAAACCCCTCGAGCTCGTTAATAATCATAACAACATCCATCCATTGAAGGAAGGCTATGGTGCTGTACGGACATACTTGAGTACTTTGCACACTCTTGTAAACAATTGTAGAATCTTGAGCGTCATCATTCTTGTATGCCAAAAAGTTGTGAAAGTTGATAGTGTCGGAGATGAGCTCCTTCGTCTCATAGCTTCCAGATTCCAGCCGAGTCTAAAGAATATTTTGGCAATGGAAATATGTATACTAAACAGAAAAATACAAGTACAAATAGAAATAGAAGACGTAGGACATGAGCATCACGCAACCATGCATCAAATCTACACATTATCGAATTCATTGCGTTCTCTTATGCTTCCATCCTTCCTTTTATTCTTCTTCTTCAACCAACCAACCTCCATCTTCGCCTCTCATCTCTCAATCTTCATCCTCACTCACAGCACAACTTGCACTTCGAGAGAGAACACAAGATTTTATCTTCCAGACCAACTTACTTCCATTGGCTACGCCATGCCAGTACTACTACTACCACTACCACTACTACCACTACTGGTGTTTCCTATGATTCTGATATGCCTGACATTACATGATTGGAAATGGGAGCTAGACACTCACATTGGGCCTGGATTAAGCCACCTACATATTATTATGCAAGTACAACAACTGATCTTCTATTATGCTCCCTCAGACTACAATACATCCATCCATCCATCTCCGACCGTCAGGAAAGCAAAGCCATAGCCAAGGATTCAGCAGACTCGACATTCAAGATTCAAGCCACATTCAGTCTTCCCATCCGTACTCTCTGCATTAGGTATTCTCCTCGAATAATGTAATTCCTATTTTACCTCTCCTCCAAACACTATGCTCTTTCAAAGAATCCACGTTTTTTTTCATAGATTCACTTCAATTTTATATTCTTTATGTACACCACAATAACACAATCCAACTTCCATTTTCCAAAACAAACTCACTCCTTCCCTGAGAGACGTCGAGAAATGCTTCACAGCAATCTTGATAGGTATGTTTGTACGGAGCTCAAAATAGGTACTGTACAGGTAGAAGGACATCTCTACAGACCTAGCCTCCTTCTATCTCCCATCCTTTCCTCCCAATCCTTTTAAGCCGGATTTCGAATCAATCGCATTGTTTGCAACAGAAAAGCATGTACTACTCCCGTATGCTTGAATCCGGAAAAGTGTGTGCGTAGGAACGGCGAGGAAGCTTGTAGGTAGGTAGGAACCTACATACACTTTTGAAAGAATACAACTACATTTACTTGCAACCACTACCAACAAGTACACCCACTGACTCTACAGAATCTGCCGTCAGATACCTATCGTGTGTGTATTTACATACGTCTACATGGAGAGACATTTGCTAAAGGTTGAATTCAAAGGAATTTTCAAGGTAAATCCGAAACAAAACATGATGGAATGGGAAAAGATCCAATTTAGTATACTAAACTTGCTCACATGTATGTAATTCGAGAATATGTCGACTTGATGTTGAAAGTAGAGTTTAGGGTCTACAGATAACACTGTAGAGAGAAAGGAAGAGACGGGGAACATGTGTACCAGGAGGAAAGCAAGACTCAAGACTTTATACGAGAAATGCACCTCCGTCTGTCTATCTGTCTGCCTATGTATACTCTATAGTGAGGCTCTATAATGCTAATAGCACCGAAGAAGAGACATATGTCTGAGTTTACTGTGGGCTAAAAAATTCCTTCCATCCATTCCGAATCGCTTGAGAGAATTGTAATGCGTTTCAAGAGATTGGCATAAAATTAAAAATATTTCAAGCTGGGGCATCTCCTTGCCTCCCTACCTGCGCCGTCCTATCTGTCTGAGGCTATACAGCTGCCTAATAAGTGTAGCTAAGCGCCGTGAGTCCCAACGAACGCAGTTCCACACAGTTCTACCGTCCACGGAATGATCCTGTAACTTGTAGAACGTAATAAAGTTACAACGGGCTCCCAGGTTATGCGGACTGGAAAGATGAAAGTAGGTATGTACAGGATGTTTCCGTCTCTGCCTACAGGGGAGAGTTTAGCTCGTTGCCTTGTCTAAATACATTATTGTGTTCCGGTAATGAAAAGGAACTGAGGTACATCGTTTACATTAACGTTTCGTCTCGTATGAGTAGCTCAAAGGAGATACACAAAAGAGCAGTTTAGTTAAGTAAATAATTGGTGGAATAAAGGTTGGAGTGCTTTTTAAATTCTAGTCCAGTGACTAAACTGTGGATGTGTGCGGCAGGAGAGAGAGCGCGTGTGTGTGTGTGTGTTTGTGCTGGAGCTGTAGTTTTGCACAGATAGTGCTGTGCTGGAAAACATTCATCTTGTGGAAGTTTATCTTCATTTGACTCATGTACTTTGTACTTGCTCACTTTCCTTTCCACCCCAACGAATCATTTCCATTTCCCACTGATGTGAAAGCATATATTAGCTTTCTCATTTTTCTTCCCTGCTCCCGTCCATGCAGCTCATGATATTCATGAGGAGGTCGTAACCCTCTGCATTAGCGGCAGTACGGCGTATGACGGATTATTACCACCATCACTGTTTTAGTCTCTATGTATATGCTATAGGGTCCCTCTGGTTTTTTCTCAGTAGAGACGAGCCCATCAAGGCCTCAAGTAAAAGTGAATAATGAGAGCCTTGTCACAGGATGGGTGTTCCTTATGAACACACACACACAAAATTCCATGTTGATCTCCTAAGTAGAAAATCGTACATTAACTTCTTTGTACATCTTATGCACTTTCATCTTATTACAAAGCAAATCCGCTTTGTCTTATGTATTATTAACGCTATGGCGGGGGGAAGTGAAAGTTCAACTCTAAGTATGTAGGTATGTATCTCTGTCTAGAACCTTTATAGGTGGCTACACCTATAGCTCTTCATAGCCGCCCTCAAGAATCTGTATCATAGCTTTATAATTATATAATTACACATAGCACTGGAGGCTTGTAAGCCATGTATCTAAATAACTAATGTAATTAATTTCAAATTAACATCCTACAGTCATACCACTTTTCCGCTGCAGTATCTTAGGATTGGCTTTATTACATCCTTAATTTATTGATTCGAGACTTGTCGGATGGAGACATTAATTTTTATTAAACGGTCCACTCGGGACTGGAGATGCATGACTGTCCTACGAACTCCTACAACCCAAGAGCTCAACTGAGCAGACAAATTCGAAAACAATAAACCATTTCATTCCCATTAGATTGACGTGGGTATTTTCACTCGGTAAGGAAATGGAAACCCAGGAATGAGCCGGGAACAAAATAATTATGAGCCAAGTAGGGTAGCAAATGGGAGAGGAAATGGAAAAATTCAAAATCTTGTTTGACTTTCCCCTATATGTACGTATATTTCCGATTTTATTATGTGAGGAGGTAGGTACATTGCTCCCGTGCCAATTTAGAGACAGTCAAGCATAAGATTCAATAGTCAATACTTACACGGATGAAACAAGGAGGGGATATAAAATATGGATTTGACTTTGCCTTGAAATAACTTTCCTCTTGATTTGAGCATACATACAGGAATTGGATGGGATGTGTATGTCAAATCGTACGAAATAGCGTCAGCGTCTGAATTTCTGTTGCCACAGGGTGCCTTTCAACTTTGACTTTTCTCTGTAGTATGAATTTACGATTTTGGTGGGGTCTATGTGTATGTATGTATATACCTTCGCTGAGGGAATTATACATAGATACGGCCCACAGAGGGTAATCATGACCCTGACTTGACTTGACTGGGCTCGTACTGACTACTGACATGTGATGGTTGGTATACAGTTGGATGCGATGATAGCAGAGTCGATGAATCATAACAATACCACAACCAACGATCCGCCTTCTGGCATATTATCCTTGTCTGCTTACCATAAAACCAAATTACTCGCAGTATTTTAGCTTGGCGGAGGGATTTCCTCAGATTCCAGTTCACATCTATATATAACATCCTTAACTTGTTGTGCCACTCTCCACGGCTCGACAGTGTAGTCAATGGGAAAAATATAATCTCTTGTCTCTCATTTCAACAATAATCTTCATTTTGGCAAAATTGCAAAATTGCAAAATGATTTTCCGTCCACTCACTCCCCCACGTTACTCATTCAATTCATTCCGAGCCTGATCCTCGTGTGAGTCGAGTGGTGGTGGTAGTGGAATGGGACGGATTTCACTACAGGATGAAACATAAACATTGCCTATTGGTTTCGTTTAAAATTACATAGAATGTGCCTCCAAATCCCTATAGTCCAGATTATCGCACATACGTGCATGTATAGAAAGATCTACAGTAATTAAAACAAATGTCCTTTCCTAACCATTGTCATAACCATCAACGAATGTCACATTTCTTTCCTATCGTCAGTCATTCTTCAGGACAGGATCATATGTTTCACGGTGATTGGTCCAGGCATCCGTAACTGACTAGAATTATGCATCACATTAATTTCACAGGCTAGCCTCACTATAGTAAGTCATGATGATCTACGCAGTCGTAATTAATGTCTAGTAATTATTGGAATTAGAGTAGTCAGAATCTATTCGTAAGCAAAATGTGATGGAGATTAATATGGCTAATAAATAGTTTTTCCTGTAATTCCTGCACCGTTGACGTCATCTCATTTTGCTCACAAAGTTACATGAGACTTCTCCTCCTCACATACCTGGGCAGCTTTCTGTCAGGCTCAAGGGGCTTTCACTCACAGTCAACAGAAAGTCAATGGTACTTCTTGCTAGTGTCTATGCACGTAGGTAGTTTGGAAGGTAAGTTGCGTCAGAATAAAATTGTTGCAAGTAACATCTTGGGAGTAGTTTGTGGGAAGACTCCTTTACGGAGTTCATAAGAGTTACGGCATTCCTTCGATTCCTAAACGCTCGTGAAACTATCACGAGGAAAATTTACTACACTCGACGACTCGCTCCTTCCTAGAAGACGTTGTGAGAATACACCGTCGCCTTTTACCTAGCAGAGCACACCGCCGCCGTACGTCTGGACGTGAAAGTGTCCCCCTTCTCAGAGGCTAACGCGGAGGGAAAGTACCTAAGTGAAGGCACCAAGTTGAAAGTACTACCGACGTGCATTTCCTTTAAAAGCCTCCTTGCATTACTTAAGCAAATAACAACTACTAATACGACAGTTGCACTTACAAAACGACAAAAAGTTACTTTTCCTGTCCCACTTTTCCACTAGTACACCGTACAGGAAAGCACAGAGGTTTTCCACACTAATGCAATGCTTAGCATTAACTTTGACCTCTGCAGGTAGAGAGACCCTGGGAAGGAAGTCGACGACGGAGAAAGAGAAAATCGAGTAGGAAAAGGTAAAAGCCATATGTATTAGCTGTAGGTGAGGGACGACAGAGTGGAAGGAACTGACTTATTAACATTGACCTGATGTTTTTTGCTTTCTCCGAGTGTCTAACAATACGCAGTAGATCGTCAAGTAGTGTACTGTATGTGAAGGGAATTCGTCTTCGAATGGAAAGTCTACTCGGTAAGAGAAAGCAATTTACATGTACACTAGAGAGCGAGGCATCAAATTCAAATATTTTGTTGCTTGCTGTGAATTCAAATTAAATTTCTGGACTGACTAGTGAAATGGTTGGATGAGAAATGTGGCAACGTAATGTGAAGGTACGTATTCCCCGACGTACCTACATTTGTAATACCCGCCCATCCATATTATGCTGAAATTCATTTCCCTGTCGTTATAAAGAGCGAGGAGTGAGTAAGAAGGTGGCTACATTTGACACGACAGACACAAGACGTGAAAGTCGCTGATGCATACGTGTTGGACGTCCTACTCACTCCCAGTTACAGTGCTAATAATATTTTCCAGTCTTATTACCCCTTGCGCCTCAAGGATTTTTATTGGAATTCCACGGGAAAATCATTTCACTTTACGTGAGTGCTTTCCGCTGCGTGACCAAAAAATATTTTTACTTTAAAGCTTCATACTGTCCCTGATCTATGTCTATACTGTACTTCTGTACTTACCGTAATTCTGCGCTCTTGCTTGTTTTGAGTATTCCATTGCCACAAACCTTGTAGCGGAATTTCTAATTTAAATTCGTATGAGATCAAGTTTACGAATTGGAACTCAATGGAACTGAGACAGGAACATATTATGTGTGTTCTACAATTATAAATTGCACTCTGAATACTCGCTGAATGCAATAAAATGAAATACTCCGTCCAAACCAAATTACAAATTTTAAGTAAAGGGCGCTTTACTGCCTGTCCCATCATTTATTACTGTCGAGTGTACTTGCAGTTAAAATGGGTAAGGAGTACGTGAGATTTAATTCGTATTTCTGTTTTCCACCTATCGCATCCTAGGTATAAATCAAACTAATAAACGCCGGGTGTAAAAAAAACGGGAAAAAATGGAGTAACTGAAGGTGCGACGGGAGTGTTGATGCTTTGTACACCAGTAAAGTAGGCAAATAAGGAGTGGAAGCAGGTGCGTAGTAGTAGCTGGGATATTGCAAAATACTCTGGATCTGGTTTCTCAGGCTCTGCTGTTCCATTCCGATAAGGATGCTAAGTTTTTCTGGTTGAAGAGAAGACACGGAATGGAATGGGAATGGGGTCTTGATACGACTTCGACTTCACGTACCTAATTAGCAGGTGGACGGCACGTACTAGAAATTCCAACTGGAATTGTTCACGTATAGGATTTGAATCTAGAAATATCTATCCAGGCTATAACCATCTATCTCACAAATTCCTTTTGTTTCCCAGTTTCACAAACATGAGCCAACAAAATCTGTGAAATCCAAGAGCAAATTAGACCCTTTGTTCCCTCGCCTGGGTGACTTTCGGAGCGGAAGCATATTATATTAATGTATCCAGGGAGGAGCAGGCATACCTACATATATATAGGTATAACTCCGTGCCGTCGGTATAGTCGAAGCACTCAGTCTGTGTGAGTGTATGTACCATATTTGTTTTATTTACGAGCCCCGTCCCTCACAGCAGTCCCACATACAAAATTCACATAAAAAGAAGAGAGAAAGTCAGAACGGCGGACGTAAGTGCCTATCCACCACTACTCACTTAGAAACCAACTTGGAGTAAGATTTTACGTAGTTTTGTGAGGAAAGCCAAATGCACAGCAGAGCACAATTATAAACACACCTTGTTTGAAGAAGCTTGGCTCTGTGGGCTTCCTTCCTTTCTTTCACTATGCATCCAGAATGCAGTGCAGTACTTGTGCATTGCACTCATGCAAGCCTTGCCATCTTTACATCTGTTTACGAGCTAATATGATACGTGCAACTGTGCCAAGCAAGGCTGGGATTGGAGGGAGAGAGCTCAGATAGCCAGTCTTGGACTTTCTATGCACTCTCGCCCAACACATTCGTACCAGCTCACACATGACGAAAGCCCCTTTTGATATGAGCTCGGACTGGATCGAACGGCAAACGGTAAACAATCGATTGCATACATGCATGCCTCCGTAAAACAACATTACACTCAGAGCTACAGCTGGTATCATTATGGAAGCCACTGATAGTGTATCCAAGTGTACCCAAGTAGCTCGGCTCTACGGCCACTATATAAATATTTAATTTTTCTGTAATTGTGCATAAATCAACGTTCCGCAACCACGGAGCACACGCCGAAAGCCCATGTCGTAAATCTTTCATGAAAAGAATTGAATCGAAAGCAAAACCAATGTGTGTGCTATTTTTGATGTCTTGACAACTTCCAGGGCTCACCACTGTCTGCTCTGTCTACCCAGTTCAATGTGCACAAGAAGAACAGACAGACCCAGTCAGCAGCTAGTAAACTGCCATTTAAAAACTATGCAAACACTACAGCGTCTCATATACATTCTCCCTCGCCAGATCCCACAGCCTTCTATGTAAATCCTAAATGGAAAATCCATCCATACTATTACTATTATTCCTCGCCATCTACGTCCTATGTTATTTTTCTTTCCATAAGCTTCCTTTTCTTCCTCTTCATCCTGACACATGTTTTGGCGTTACACAAAGTTTCAATTTAAAACCCTCCATTAGTACATTAAATCTTTAGAAATTACCCCGGTTTCCTGCAATGAAAAAAAGGAAACAATTCATTTTAAAATGGGAAGCTATGTGTAAAATGTAAACAGTAAATATAACTATAAACAGCGGAGCAATCATAAAATAGCCCATCACTATCTGTACTGGCTCTGTAATAAAGATTCATAACCAGAGTGACTCGGAGATTAGAGTAATAAGTCACAAAATGTGTACAGATTACACAAGCAAAAAAATCTCAATAGCCTTACAGTCACTGGGAATTCTTTTGTACTGTTTCGTCTATATTCTCCCTGCATGCATACTGAGTAGGTACATAAAGTCGTATGTATGTGTGACTAAATTCTTGTGACTAATCTTATGAAGTGCCACGTTGTGAGATGCTTTCGGCTCACACACAAAAATATTGAGCCAAAGAAGAAGGAAGAGAAGAAAGGATGGATAAAGAGACAGACACTCTCAACTCAGAACTGTGGGATAAAAGAATCAAAGAATTCCTCTGGCTCCTTCTCCCTACTTTGACTACAACTCTACATATGTATTTTGACGTATTCTCTGTCAGCTTTTAAGCTTCTAAAGTATTATTTACCGTGGTGAGTCAAAGTGTGAGGAAGCATAAATGAATAAATGCAACTTGCTAGTCTAAAGAGGATAGAGTGCGGGAGAGAAAGAAGAAAGAAAATGGGGGAAAGTGGGGAGAAAGCTTTTTGAAAGAGTGGGTGGGTGGGGAAAGCTCCTTCACAGAGTATTTGCGTAGGTCTTAAACCATGCTGAAAGTTTAAGTTTCTCTTGGACCCTAAGCTGCACTTTGAAATTCTTTCGCACCTACCTCCCGTCAACTCACCACCCACCTACAACCTACATTTAATGCAGTCACACCTTTTCGGCCGAAAGCTCAAAGTGTAACACTCTACTGTACACTTTACAGACACCATGTTAGTGGTGGTTACTGGTCGTATCAGTGGCAACGTTGAAATTTAATATTGCATAAATGATTTCATCTTGCTGTATATTTTGCGAAAATTTGTGTAGAAACACATGACGGCATATAGACTTAGATGCCGGTCTAACGTACCTACGTGAAAGTGAGTGGTGTGAAAGGGAAACTGCTTTCATTCCGTTCACCTCCTCGGGATCAGAGATGTGCATGTGCGAGAGAAGTAAATAGAATTTTTCACTAAAAAAAATGGCAAATGCAAAGGCAGTTTTACACGATGCAAAGCTTATTATCATGTTTTGAATGCTAAGCACTCTGTAGAGTACATGCATAAGACATTCCCATAGCCACCTTCCTACTGTTCTACTTCCCTCTCCCTCCGTCCCTACTTGACTTTAGACTCTGTATTCCTCGGCTACTTCGGTTACTGCATCAAGGTTATCAGGGTTCCGCACAGAGGGGAATTATGTAGAAATAGAGCATGTTTTCACCAACAAAAAAATAAGACGAGAAAAGTAGAAAAACGTTTATATTACTTGTGTGTATGCGCCCTGAGTGATATTACACGTAACAGAGTACTACACACTCCTGGCTTTCCATTCCCTCCATTTGCATACATATTGAAGCATAAACTTCCCGGGGCTTTTACTATCATCTCTCAGTAGTCTAGTAAATCGTATGTGAATAGAAGTTGAATTACAAAGTTTGAACGTATTATATTATGCACGCAGCGAGAGAGAGAGAGAAGAGGAAAAATGCTCGGGATTATTGTTCTCTCAAATCCACCTTTCACTGCATGTAGAGGTACCTTTGTATGGGTGGGTATGTGGGGAATCTAATAGAGAATAATAATATTCGTAAATAATATGTTGTACCGAATTATTCTGACGAATTTACATAAAATTACAACGGCACTCAGGTATGTAGACAAATCCTACTCTACTAGGCGAGAGCCGGGGCGGTAAAGTATCTCTTGAAGAATCCCAAAAGTAAAAATGTAAGAGTACAGCACAAATCTCTACGAATTATATTAAATCAAGCGCAACGAAAAGGATTCCTCCCTACCCCTTCCCCCCCTCCCCTCTGTCTCTCAAAAAAAAGAAAACACATATTCAAGAAAAATTTAGAAAAATCTTTAGCATTTCATATGAGCAATCTCTCTCCTTGTGTTCAAAGAGAATTGCTTATGTCGAGAAAGAAAACTAATTTGCAATAAATCCAAGAACAGCCCGCTCCTCTCTCCTCTCCGTCCTTCTGTATATTGCTCAAACGAAAATTGAGGAGAGGATACAAAGGAGCCATTGATGCAAAGGCAGACAACTACCAGAGAATATTTTATTAAAATAGAACAACTTGGCTTCCCCGACCAATGGCAACCAATCCAATGATTAAATCCCGAGCCAAGTCGTAAGGGTTTCCCTTTAATCAAGTAAAAAAAATCCCAATTTCCGAATGAAAATAACAATAAGCTTGTGATATTTTGTAACTCTGTAGTAGATACATGTTTACAGTGCCGTGCACACCGCCAGCCACTTCTCAACTCTCTCTCTTGTGACATTAAATCATGTCTTTCATTTCCATCCAGGCTGTCTACTGATAGGCAAGCTGCAACCTGGAGGAGCTTAAGGCTAGCACTTGTAGTTTGTAGGTTTATTTTCTGTCCTTTGTAGTTTCTAGTGCTTCATATGGAGAGATAGGTGTGCTTTAGTAGGCCATGTTTTATTCATGGAACACCGCTAATCATTTATCAATGGGACGCACTCCGAGTCCCAGGGACTGGTGCTGAATTCCAAGATGTGATGATGCACTATAAGGGCTCCGGGATTTCTAAGACTCATCAGCGAGAGACGCAATTTGAGTCGATGCGATGGCAAGCATAAGTCCTTGGGTACAACAAGTGACGACGGGGATTACGTAATTATTTAATTAGGTATCCTTCTCCTACTGCAGCCACCAGAGTGACATGGCCCATTGTCAGGAGTCAAAGTTAACAGCGGTGAGAGAAATCTCTATCATAGTACTGATAGTCGAAACTATGTATATACTTAGGAAATCAAATATAATGAAAACCACGACGCGTTCATTTCATTTCCACGTATCACGGGGCTCAAACTGACTGACTGAGTGAGAGTGGCCCTACTGCCACACTACACTGCACCTTCCGTATTGCACACCACTATGAATAGTATTTGATTACCTCACCAGTTACTTGAGTGTAGCTTGAATGGATACTCAGTGCTCAGATTCAGACACGAATATAATTACCTTAGAACGCCTAAACCAGGATGCTGTGGGCTCTTACGAGCCTGTAAAAAACAATCATCCCCACATTAAAGACCATAAATTTTACGAATCACACGATCACTTTCTCTGCCTTTCCCTTTTAGTGCTTCAACTAAATACATAGACCCTGTATTGCCTGCCTCCGTAGATACCTCAGGTCGCTCAATTTCAACTACTATCTAGCTTACGCTTTTACTATTGAGATACCTAGGATTTTGCAGGGAACTTACTGCGGGAGTAACTCTAAGAGGAGCGGTGGAGATAGATCGATTTCAAAATTAATTCTGCCAAGAAATGAAAATGCTGAGCGTGAGCGACAGTAAGAGCTTAAACCTCTCAACAATTCACAACATTCAGATTACCTCGTCAAAACGACGAGCACATCATTCCATTAGTAGGTTACATCCGTGGAACCGGGAACAGTGAGCGACGAAGACGACGATGAAGAAGAAGATGAGGGAGATCTATACGAAAATTAAAAATTTCCCTGGCCCAAAGATCACGAGATTGAATCCAATTTCTATCTCCCATGGAAGAAATATCTAATTATCTTGTCAGAATCTCTACAATTTAGAACAAAAATCACCGACTGCACTGCATTCAAGGGGAAACAGTGAGCATCTAGAGTCTAGAACATCCTACAGGAGTTGACTTTCACGATAGTAATATTAGGACAGGGCGCAGTAGGGTAGTGGCCTACTGCATTGCACCAAGGCTCGGAAGGTTCCAGGTTCAACTCCTGGCGTGACC